>SOPF01026564.1:0-32868 GCA_012979155.1 Hypericum perforatum | reverse complement strand
GTATTATAGGGATTTTAGAAGGGCTTCTTCTTTTTTGGTAGGTATAATTAAGTGCTTCTGATTATTTATATGGGAACTGTAAGAGGAGCAAATTTGATGCTGACAAAGTGGACAACACATCATCGTGTTCCAATTTAATTTGTTGTTAAATTCGGCCGTTTAAAATTATAAGAATATAATCGTAATCTTAGTTCACGTATATCTCTTACTGTTCCTCTCCTTACATATTTTACTTCCACTTCCACATTTTTCTTGCATGCAACAACCCTCTATCTTTTCTCAATCTACCCTCCTTTTTCCAGAGCGCCGTCGTGACATGAGAATTTGTAAATTAGAGACCTGATTTGCGTTAGAAAAAATCAGCAAATTAAAAACCAGATGAAGCTTACCTCTTATATCTAAAACAAGAAAACGAATCTCGTTTCTTAAACCTATATGCTAATCAAAGGGGGCAACACTAGGCAGAGGATGCGTGTGTCCTCTATCGTATAAGATTCATATGATAGGGGCAAAATAGAAATTGCCTCATTTTACGCTCGGTCCAGAATAAAATATTGTTTATGTTACTCAGAATGGTAAGGTATAGTTAGTCGAAATGTCGTGTTATTATTAGTTTCAATGTTGTTTTGTTGTTATTGTATAATCACGTATTCATGTTAGACTAAAAATTTTGTGTTCTTGTTAGTCTGAAATGACATATTTTATTAGTCATAATAGCATGGTGTACTTAGTTAAAATGACGTGTTGATGTTAGTATAAACAGTGTATTAATGTTATTATATATCTACTATTTTGATATAATTCAATTTGTTATTTTAATATAACTCAGTCTTCCATTTAGATGTTAGGAGAGATTGTTGTCGTGCGAACATCGAGTCAAGAGAGAAGCAAAGATCGGAGTTTGGATTTCACTAGCGAGCTCACTGATCGTCATAGCTAGGTTTGTCATTTTGATATAACTCATTTTCCATTTAAAGATAACGCAGTCTGTCATTTAAGCATCGGGACAAATTGTTGCTTTGGAGATCTAGTCGGGAGAGAAAAGTAGAGATCAGAGTCAACCGATGGCCTCACTGATTGTCGTCAGGATCTCACCAATCGTCTCACATTTGTGCTCCTACTATTGCCACTTGATCTCGAACCCTTAGAACAATGTCACTATCGAAGTTGCGAGCCGTAGAAAGAGGTCGGTGACTTTATAATTTTAGACTCATCGTTGGTTGGTGTCAGACCTAGAAATTTCTACAAGGTGGAGCTGGTGACTATAAAATTAGGACATATAGAGATAGTGAAGAGGAAGAGGCTGAAGGAGAAGCTGAAAAAAAAAGAGAAAATGAGTGAGAAGAGAAAGAAAAAAAATGAAGGATAAATGACAAAACTACCTGCCCAATCACAACCGTCAATTCATCCGTGCCTTTCTTTAATGCGTAGTACGACCATGATTTAAGTCCGTACAAAACGGACCAAGCTTATTAAAGAGCCAGCACCCGATTCGGGCTCTAATGAAGTCACAGGCTTAATATAATCAAGAGAAGAACGCTTTGCTGGGAACAAGAAATGTATCCTCTAATTTGTCAAAAAAAAAACACCCTATAATCTTCTCACTTTGTGTATTGTATGCTAGAGTTGCATCATACGCTGTATACATATTTCCGCGTATATCCTCTTCGACCCATTGTAGAACGAACATACGCGATCATCGAATTAATACTACATGAATTTTAGGTGGTCTTACTATACGTATAACCATCTAATTGCCCGTGGGCTACAATCTAATTGCCCGTGGACTACATACATCTATTTAACAAAAACTTGTTCCGAAGCTACGCAGTTGATACGTGCTGAAAGTTTTTTTGACAGGTCCTGCTAGAATTTTAGGATGTCTATTTGGAGGGATCAACGTTAGGCTGCATTTATCAGGCAGAGCCTTCCTTTTCATTAGAACTACGTGTAATCTTTCTATTTCAATAATTGTGTTGAGATGTTGAGACTACTCTTGCCAGATTCTTCTGAGTAAATTGCAGGTATCCCAGAAGGAAAATGCAAAGTTATAATGGGTTTTCACCTCAGATTTCCGCCCCAGTACGAGTGTGATATATCAAGAGGATTCATAGAACTAGGGACCTTTATATGATTTATGGAACTCTTGGCCAAAGGGTTCAAGGTTACAGATCATCTACTCAAAGGTTTCGTGAAAATTAGACTTAAAATGATGGTGAAAGCAGAAAGAAGGCTTTTGGTTGGTAAGATTTCTTTTACAACAGGAAAGAAATAGTTTGCTTCTACCTTTGGGATCCTGCTCTGAAAAAAAAGAGTGTAGATGCTAAGGTGACATGTTACACCTTCATGGGGATCACAGTTACAAATCATAAATAATGTAGATCGTTGTCACGACGAGATTACAACCTTGAAACAGTAAGACTTCGTTTGTATATACAAAAAGATAAAATCAGATTGGACTTACTTGCCAATTGATATCTAAGCAAGTGCACTCAACTGAGCCTTTAACTTTGTCAAGTGCAGCCAACCTGTGCTGTAATAAGAGCTGTGAAGCTTCATCCGCCTCTGATGTTTTCTCATCATTCTTCCGTTGTCGAGGCAGCTTCCTCGATTTGTTTTTCCACTTGGATTCAAACACGCAAGCTGTGATGATAAATGAACAACAATGATTATCACAAACGGTGCCACAAAAGCTCTGCACCCGCAAGCACTATCAGATTTCATGCCAAGCAATTCTAACATGAAGCATTGTGGTGATTCATCATAAATGAACCTGAAGTGCCAAAACGTCAACAGATACAAAGCTTAAAAAAAAACATAGAAGTGAAGACACGAGAGCATAGTATAGACCACTAATTGTCCTAAGACAAAGGAAGTATAGTTGTTGCTAAAGCTCTTGATTGAAGAATGATAGGTAACCAACGAAGAGAATGCCATTTTTTCTGGCTTTTGTGTGTGGAGAAATTACATAGGTACAGGCAAAATGACAGAAGACTCATGAACATATCTCTGGCGAGAAACTAAACTGTAGGAGCATTACCTTCACTCCTATCATTAAACCCTGTAATTAGGCAGGCACCAATCCAAGGCCTTCCTCCACGGGATGCTTTAGCACCACCTCTAAGCTCTCCATTATGTTGCTTCAATCTGCATAATATGATCAAGTTTAATAGTTCCATGGTCTCCACTAAACATCATTTCATAGGTAATTAAACGAAAATAGAAAATTTGATCTTGTAACAAGGGCGCATAAATTTCTGAATGAATAAGAAATACCAAGTGTTCGTCCTGCAGTCCTACAAGACCCAAGGAAATCGCAACAAGTTACCAATTTGATTATATTTATCTGGGCCATAATCTTCAACATCAACGTCTTTCTAGGTTCAAGATTAGAAACCAGAAAAGGAAGTAAACGGGAATCGGATCGAATTGGAAAAAGACTTGAACTTGCACCTTTGAAGATTAGAAAGTAATCAACTTTGAAACTGTTGGATGGCGGCCAAAGTATCAATAGAGTCTTTGAAGAGAAAAAGAACAAGCCCCATTGCCATAGGAGGAGAATTCATCTCCAACTCTCAATCCAATTGACATTCCTGATTCCATTTCAAACTCCATTTTCAATTTTTCCATAACATGGCATAAGAGGAATCCAATGCTAAAGCAAACCATTCAAATTCAAATGCCAAAGAGCAATTGCCCAAACGGCACAAATTTAGAAGGGACACAAATTTAGAAGGGACACAAATTTACCAAAAATCCAGAAAGACAAAAGCAATTTAGAAGGCAACCCAGATAAGAATTTGGAGTTTACCGGCGAGGGAAGTTGTTCGTGACACCGACGTAGGTCTTGATAGGGGCGGTGGTGGAGAGGATCAGGTAAACGCACCACGTCGCCTTCGAGGAAGATGGAACGGGCTTTGACGCGGTCGGATTTGAGGGCTTTACAGATCGGAACGTCGTGGAAAGAGACGACGACCTCATTGTTTCATTTTTTTTGTTTCTCCGGCTTCGGAGATTGTATAACAGTCGGAATTCTGTAATCTACGTGAAAGGTTTAATTGGGTACTTGCGGTGTTGGCCGTTTGAATGTTGTGTTTCGTTCATCCAAATACAGGGAAGACGAGTAAAATTAGAGTGCAAAAAAAATTTGGGAAAAGTTCATAGAAAATTTTGAGATTATAATAATTTTACGAAGTAGAATGGTCATCCTAAATTGATTTATTTGGTCTTCAAGTTGTTCTGTTTTTTATGACAGAGTTTCACATAATTTTTCAAGATAAAAATTATTCTGAATCAAAAAATGAAACCGTTTTTAGGATGACGTAGTACGTCACGTTGCGATTTTTTCCTCGGTTTTCATGTCGAATTGGCAACAGATAAAAATATCAATTTAGATCCCATATTTTTAATAATTTTTAAAAATACCCTTTCGTTCCTTCCTCTTCTTCTTCTTCTTCTTCCTACTCTCCTCCCCTCTCCTCCCTTTTCCGCCTCACTCCCCCCTTCTTTACCTCTCCTCCCTCCCCCTTCATCCGCCTCTCTCCTCCCTCCTCCCTCCTCCCTCCTCTGCCTCTCCTTCCTCCTCTACCTCTCTCTCCTATCTTCTTTGCTTTTCTATCGTCCATTATGAGGCAATTAGTCAAACTCAATCTGGATCACATAGTGCGTGTCCAAAACGACAACACCCACAATTTTCTACACCCACATGCTATAGTACGTCGCCTCACTCGGCTCCCTCTCTAGAAAGGACGATCGGTCACCCGACGACCCCTACATCCTCCACGCCTAGGTCACCATTTTCCACAAATTCTTCACTAAGCTCTCCTAAGTAGAGGCCCTCACGTCGAGGCGCTCTCCCACATGCTTGCCCTCATCCTTGACCGCGTGAGGCACATCCACACCCTACTCTCCCCTGAGTTCCTAGGCCTGAAGACGAATGATGGGGTGGGGTTGCTTATGGAGTCTGGCTTTTGGTCGGACTTCGTCATCGAGGTTATAGATATTGGAATTTGGCGACAGAGGCTGAGGATGGGGATAGAGGCAAAGGAGAGGAAAGAGAGGCGGATGAGGGAGAAGAGAAGAGGATGAAGTGATAGGAGAGGACGAAGAAGAAGGGGGGAGAAGATCTTTTTTAAAAATTATAAAAAGTAAGGACCAAAATTGATATTTTAATATGTTGCCACTTCAGCATGTTAACCGGAAAAAAATCTGATTATGAATAATTTAAGTTGTTACCGAATCTATCTTTAGTGCTAAAGTCCCATTAAATTTGAAAAATCCAATTTTATCGAAGAATTATCTCATTTTTATCAATGGAAGTTAATTGAGTGATTCCAGCTAATTACGATTATAAATCTACCAAAAAAAAAACTAAGTACCATTATACTGACTAGTGAGTATGGTTATGTTTTAACATTTTGAATTATTAAATTATTTATTTGAAAAAAATGAAAATTGCATTTTACTTATATTCATATTAATTATTATATTAATATTAAAATAAAATGATCTAAAAATATGAGTAGGTACATCATTATCACTCATATTTGACTAGTTCAAAATTTGCTGGGTTCATATGATAATCACAAATACAGATTATTCCCTACGTCTTTTACTATTCTCCTTATGTACAATTGATAGTGGTTTCATCAAATAGAATGTTAATAATAAGAGATAGAATCTAGATAATCTCATAATACTGAAAACTAAGTGTAATAATAATATTCTTCAAAACTTCACAATTTACCACATATGACATCTTTGAGCCTCAATTCTTTCCTTGATTTAGACCATCCGTACCGTCATTTCCGACCCAACCTATCCTCAGTCATCTCTAGAATATTTAATTAATTTTTTACTCATCTATCTCAACTCATCCCACTAGACTCAATTTTTTACCCACACCAACATTCTCACCTCAAACCAATATCCCCAACCAATAAATAATTAATATATATATCTTCTACATCATCAACCTAATTAACTTTATTTTTTTAATAAACATATTAATATTCTTAACATAAATTTCATGCTTCATATTAAATTATTAATTTTGAAAATTAAACAATAATAGTTTTCGTTGAAAAGTATTAAATTAATAATAATCCAAATTACATATAAAATATGAAATGATAAATTACAAATGCAGATAATGCTAATTAAAAATTAACTACGACTTTCAAATTTTTGCCAAATATGCTCAATGAAAGAAAGTTAGATGGGAAAGAAAGTTGGGTGGGAAAGAAAGTTATATGGAAAAGAAAGTTAGATGGGAAAGAAAATTGGGTGAAAAAGAAAGTAGATAGTGACATTAACTTAACATTTTTTGTGAATATTAAGTTTGGCCTATTGGGCTTCAAACTTTCGGGACTTTAGACGGTTTTGGACTTTGTTCCCCTCCTAAGCAAATGTTTTCCATATTCACAATTAATTTAACACTTTGGATTACATAAAATGCATATATTACAATACTCGTAAATATAAATCATAGAAAGTGTATATATTACAACAGTAAGAAATTACGTAGAAATACAACATTCATTTTCCATACAAAATAAATATTAGGTGATGTTTCATATCTTCATCTTCTGAGGAGATGTGTTCTTTCATCGTCAGTATAGTCAATAGGTTCATTTATTTCATTTGCATCTCCATTTTTTTCATTTCGCACTTCTGTTATTGCCTTTCTATTCTACTTTGTTCCATCAGCTTTTCGGCATCTATTCTCTTGTTCATCAATTCTATCACGGTTTGTCAAGTTATTCATAATGCTCGTATTTCAACAGCAACATCATCAACAACAATCTTTTCCTTTCCTCTCCTTTTTTTAGTTGTATCTCTACCTATAGGATGCACCATTGATGATGATTCATTGACTGGAGTGTTTGGATTGGAGGAGATTGAATACTTGCCTTCATTAGTCATTCTAGTTCTTTTTGAACTTCCACCACTTTCCTTAAAGTCCTGCTCAACCTTCGGAGGACAATAGGTTGCATCATTTTGTACATCCAAACTCTACTTTGGATAATTACACATAACTTCATTAAACACAATCAAGTCAGAAAATTTGATGTTGGTGTTACCTGAATACAGTGATTGTGCTTCTCGCTTTACGTCAGCCATACTCATGCCGCTCTATTTTTTTCCCGAGCATTTGGTTGTATGCACTAATCCACTTTTGTGCATTTGTATTAAGTTGTCTGAAATGACCTTTCAGTTGCTCCATATTTCTTTCGCTTATTTCTTCTAGTTTTTTAGCTTAAGCTTCATTGTACAAGGCGATCACGCATGCCCAGAGTGCTGAATTTTTTTTTTCCAATTCGACTATCTTCACTACAAAAGATATAAGATGACATTAAAGCTATATCCATTTTAACACTTCAACTAGTTGTCGACACCTTCGCCACTCTCTCGGATGTGTGGTGGGTTGTGAATAAATTTTGAGGATCATTTCGAGGGCTAAGATATTCATGTATGAGAATTTGGGAAAGATTTGGCAAAAATTAAGAGTTCCAAAATGGTTGAGAATATTGAAACTCATTTGAATTTGGGAAAGAAGGATTGTAGAATGGATCAAAATGTGGAGAGGTGGGATTGTTTGGATCCATAATCGGAAAAAGAAGATAGAAATTTGGTTTTGGTGTAAAGTTATAAGTTGGTATATGGAGTCTATTTATAGGGAGTCAAAAAATTATTTTTTTTATTTTCTTAAAATACGATAGATAATTATACAGATTTTTTCACCTCAAAACTTATCTTTAAAAATATTGTGAACGAATAATATTGTGACAAGTATACAAAGTATGATAAAAGATTAGATTAAAAAAAACCAACCCAAGCCGTGGCCCTAGCCCACCCCGTCCTTCCCATTCCAGGAACGGGAGACCATCTTTGGTCGGTTGAATTTTCCTAGGCCCCCTGGCCCACCCAGCCCTCGACGGTCCCTGGACGCACCAGTGTCTCATCTTAGAACTCATAAGAAAGGAGTTTTTTTAAGAGCTAAAGCTAGAACTTCATTAATATTTTGAAGGAGATCTGTGATAATCAAGTTTATAGTGTACTACCTAGATTTAGCAGAAAATCACACTAACCTGTATTTTTGCCTTGGTTTCCCTTTTGTGTGATTTGCTGGATTGCATTGGCCTCTTGTTACGTGAAGATTGAAGAGTCATCAAAAAATTTTGGGAAATGATACTTTAAATACCATGTGGTTTATCGAAAAATCACTTTAGTACCATGTGGTAAAAAACCCTTTAATCGAGTCATACATCACCTAAAAAATCGACACATTGATCAGATTAAAGGTATGACAAATTAGGTGATGTATGACTAAAATGATGTGAATTATGTAATGTATGACTCGATTGAAGAGTTTTTTACCAGATGGTACTAAAGTAATTTTTCAATAAACCACAAGGTACTTAAAGATTTTTTTCCCAAAATTTTTTGCTATGCCACTTGTCTAAATCTATGATCATCATTTCTGCCACCACTGATTGGTTAATAAGTGCATGCATTGGTTTTTGGATTTCTCTCTTGTGAATACATTAATCCTCCCAAAGTGTCCTTTCTATCTGCGACTCTCCAAAACAGTTTAGTCATAGCAATTCTAGCCCTACCACGATTCTCCAAACAGAATAAGTTATAACTCTATCTCATGATATTGCAATAGAATATCACAACACTTGGTTCCAACGTCCATTATAAACATGTGTATAACCTAGTATCTAAGCTCAGAATAACACTTCTTTAGCAAATGTAGAACTAGGCCCAAGAAAGAAGCCCACCATGCAAGTTCTTTGTCTAGCAAGTTTTGACAATGGATAAATTGCCTCATTTTTTCTATTCTATGTCATAAATATGGATGAGGTCCTCGCTCATTCAAAAAGTATTTTGAAAGGTCGATCCTTCTAAGGTCTTTTAGAAAATCCCAAAAAATGGTCATCGATTTGATTTTCTTTCTAATTCGATCAGCCCTTCTAAGGTCAAGGAGAATGTCTATGGCATTGCAGATGCAGTAATGTCGTTGCAGATTCATCTATGGAGTCGCAAATTCGTGATATGGTGTTGCTTCTTCATTTTAGTGGCCAAAATGATTTTTATAGTTGAATTTAAAATAATTTTCACGGAAAAATAAATTATGTAGTGTAGTACAAAATTCAATAAATATTTTGTGGTTTAAAATATATTAATTAAATAAAAAATTAAAATTAATTTAATATTTGAAGAACTATCCGAAGTTTGCCTGACCATCTGAATAATCACATTTATTAATCGGTGGCATGTCAACTGGGCTTTTTGAAAAATCAAAATGGTCCTAGTATTCTTCTTCTTCCTTGCATTGTTCTCAGAAACGACCCAGAGGTCGATTTTGAATTGCGTCCGACCTCCAAGTCAGTCGGTCAGACCAATTTTTTTTTCTAGTTTTTGTAATTTTTTGATATATATATATATAGATAAATAATTTATGTAATAAATTACTAATAACATATAAAATATACTAATTTTTATAAAATACACCAAATAAAGTATCCATAAAAATGGGTAGTCTTGAATCGAAAATAAAACTATAAATTAATAAAATATTCTGAGTGAATTGTCCGGTCCAACCGGATTTTTTGGCGAACTATCTGGTCCGACTGGATTTCAGGCAGCTCGCCCGAATAGCATTTTTTGTCCAAAAAATGATACGCTCTCAGGGGCGATTGGCGATCCGATTATTACTCAGACTGTATTTTTTAAAACAATACTTTCTTGTAGCATCTTAAAAAAATATAATGTGCTTTTTGCGCGATACGAACAAAATTTTGGAAACTGATGTTTTAAGTGTGTGCACAAATTTCCCAAATTACGTATAAACTTTTTGTCTAATATATATATGAAAAAATCCTTCTTTTCTCAAAATTAAATATGGTTTTCATTTTGTGAAGTCCGTCTATTTTTTGTGGAAACCATGTACTGTAATTTATACGGCTAATCTATATTAGTCACAAAATTAGATACTCGAATTCATTTCATATCGTATAAGATAAGACAATCTCAAGATTTGAGATTTTGAGTAGTCAATAACTTGTTTTTATACTTTGATCTTCTTAGATAACCAAAGACAGTATGTTCCCACAAAAAAAAACAGTATGTTATGATATGTTTATTGGCCGATTACTACATTATCTGTATGAACTTACATACACGTGTACATAATTTTTTGATCTATAAATTAATTACCTATAAAAACAGAAGATGAGGCACAATTAATGGATGTAAAATATATTAATGTTTGAACCGAGAAGAGGAAAACAGAAAATGATAGATGAAAGTGACAAAACGTGTGTTAGGATAGTGCTTCAAACCATAGTTCTTAAAAATTACCCGGAGGTCGTCCCGAATTTAGGTCCAACTCCGGGTGACCAGACTTTTTTTTCCTTCATATTTTAGTGTAATTTCTTGAAATATATATAAATATATAGGTAAATAAGTTATGTAGAGTAAAAAAAAATATATATATATATATATATACACAAATTTTCGGTCGAACCGTCTGTTTTTTTGTTGATTTGGAAGGTTTGACAAAAAATTGACCGGTCAAACCATACTATGGTTTTTAAGATAAAAACAACCCAGAATTGGGTCCGAAATGCAGTCCGACCAGTCGGACCTCCGGTCGGACCGCTTTTTTTAAAACTATGCTTCAAACATGTAGAAGGTGTATCAACCATGGAGTCAAAACTATTCGTACTCCGCCCATGGGCCAACCACCAGCCTTTTTGGACACACACAATTTTTGTTTGGAAGTTCGTACTATTTGAAAGAAAAATTGGATTTTGCCTTTTAATCTTTAACTAAAAATTCATAAAAATTAAAATAAGGCCTCCTTGATCGATTAGTGAGAGATTATTCCAACTTAAATATTTTTTAAAATCTTAACATGGCTCAAAGCTGTATTAATTTGTGCATTGAGTTTGATATCGTAAAAATCGAAAAATAATAACCAAAGAAGGAAGAAGTAAAAAATATGTTAGAGATTGTCATACTTATGATGATAATCTGATACATTTTTTTAGGAAATAATTCGATGCATAGTCATTTATATCAGAAAGGTCAAAACCTACAAGCAAAGTGCTTTAATAGTGATGAATAAATGAAGGAGAAGAAGATAGAAAGGAAAAAAAATTTGAATTTGTGTGAATGATGGCAAAATTTCTTCTATATTAATAGGTTTCCAAGAACCATAATCCACGAGCATGCTCATATGAAAAACAACATCAATTTTATCCATGAAAAGTCATTGCTTTATATGAAAAAATTGCATCATAACTTTTCACTAATAAACTGTCACATTTTCAGCTAATTATATAATCTGTTACTTCAAATTTGAGAGAGCATATGCTTTGGATATTGCATCAGCCAAAAAAAAAGTTTATTCAAAGGCATTGTCGTACGGCTCATTATACACCAATTTGAAAATCATTCATCCTCAATTATTTTGAGAGAATGAATGAAAGAGCAAGTGCCTCATGGAGAGACAATCAACGAGGTGGGTCCATATATTTCGTTTAAAAAAATAAGGGGGTCCCATATATAATAGTGGTAGGGCATGACTAAATGCTCCCTCCTTAAAAGATATCTACAAAACCTTCAATATGTATCATGTCTGCGGATAATTTTCTAACCATCATCATGAGAAGAATGGAAAGCCAACATTTTTTATTTCTTTTATCCAAAAGCAATCGGATCATTTGGTTTTGCTGGAAAGTTTTTTGGTAAAAATTTTACTTCAATATCTTGTGATTTTGCTAATTTACACATCTTTATCACTGTAGTTTTAAAATGTGTGCGACATACTAAATGACATTTACTAGGGCACAATTGTCGTCAACTTCATAAAGATTCAGAGTTAAGCTTTGATAAATGTAATCTTGGCATAAATATTTATATTCTATTAAAAGCCTTATATGTAGTTAGAATTTCACTATTTTTTTTTTGAAATATAAAGTCCCTGACAATAATTATTTTAGAAACCAAAGAAAGAACAAACTCCTATTATCTATCTCCCGTAATATTTTATTCATATGAAATTTTTTCTAATGTTTTTATATTTTGAGTTAAACTACACAGAGATATATTTTTGTCAAAAGATGTGTTCAAAGAGAGAATATGAAAAAATATTATAAGTTTTTATTGATATCTTAAATTCAGATAAATTTGATTGGAAAAGCATTGACTCAGTCACTTACTCACACTATCCCCCGAGAAAAAAACACAAATAAGATGATGCACCAATCTTAAAGACCAAAAAACTACATTAAGGAAATAGGAAAGACACAAAGACAAAATAAGAAATAAAGTGTCCAATTGTTGAGTCACTCTCCAATCAGCACACACATGGTGATCTCCTCAACTGGGACCCACTCCACCTCCCTCCAATAAACAAACACTCCATTAACAAAAAATTCACTACAGACTACTTAGGCAGTTGTGTAACGCGCCCTGTACAGGCGCGTCGCTGAAATCTTTTTAATGTAGTGGTGCTACTGACATAGTGTCAGGTGATTGGGGCAAGTGAAAAAGACACTGAAAGTGCAATTATTATCATTTACCCCAAAGGCACGCACATAGATCTGGATCACACTATACTCTCTCCTTCAGCGATTTTAAATACAGAAAATCAACCCTTATATATGATTTTTAAGACAAATTTTATATTGAATATAGATACTTATCTTCAAATAACATCTATTTTAATATTGTACGAATTTTAATTTTACTGAAATTCCAATTAATGAAAGTTTGCAAACACAACAATAGACATGAAATTAACTCATTATAAATAATATCATATTTAAAACTTTAAGTTTAAAGTTTAACTCAATAATTTCAAAACAATAAATTGGTAAATTTTAAAATAACGAATTAGTGAAATTTTTACTACTTATAAGATAATTTAATAATTTGTCTTTTTTTTACTAAATAATATACTAATCTCAACAAAACAAAACATGATATGGTTCAAATTATTACACATCTATACGCCTTAGTGATAGGTTTCTTCTCATGCTTTCTCTGTGCCAATACTATGTCCTACAAGGTCATTGGGCGTGTTAATGCACTTCAATGGAGAGATACAATTAAGAGTGTTGCTTTGACTGCCCTCCCACTGTCCAAATTAAGCTCTAAACCCAAAGGAAACATAACACTAAGGCATGCAGGTACCTGCTGCAGTGTATTTCTTTCTCTCTCCCCCTGAATTGCTTTTCTTTTCCCTTCTTTCTATTTGTTAACTTACTTAATTAGTGGGTCTGGACGTCTGGTTGGGTTCCGATACCTAGAGAAGAAATTTGGCGGTGGTTTGGCTTTTGTAGCAAGTTCCATGAATTATAGATGTATGTAACACAGTAGTTGCAGTTGTTATTATTACCCAGAGAGAGAGAGAGGTAAGATTGTAGTTGTGTTCTTTGTTTTTTAAGGGTAAATGTGTTCTTGGATAGGGGTGAAAAAATAATGACTGGTGCTTATATGGGTTAAGTCATTACCCTCTTGACTTCTACTAAAGTTTTTAACTTTTCCCATAAAAATTAAAAAAACACTTCCTTTTGAGCTAAATTTTGGGGTAGCTTTTCTGCTCAATTTGGTTTTGCTTTATAAAGTAATTAAACTACTGTACCCAGCTCTCATCTTCACCAACTTTGTTCTTTTTAACAAAGGCAAACACTTCTCTCTCTCTCTCTCTCTCTCTCTCTCTCTCTCTCTTGTAGCTTTGCATCTTCTTCCCTTTTGGTAAACCACACGGGAATTCTCCTCTCTCAAAACAACTCTGACCCTTTTCTTACAAATCTCTCCTTTCTTGGGTTCTTGCAGGAACTGGACAAAGACACTTGCTTTACTAGTTAGTGATGCTCATCTTCTTCATCTCAAGTTGAAAAGAGCTTCTTCTAAAGAGAGGTGGGTGTATTGGGTGTGGAAGAATACCCCACCAAGATACACACTTTCTCACTTCCATAGGAACTAGCTTCTTAAAAAAAATGTCTTCTTGGAGATAAAGACTATTTAACTAGGGTTAGGTTCTTGTCCTGAAACTATTGACTTCACTGTGAACTAGTAGTACTAGTGGTCAACCACCTCCAAGGATGAGCTTGGACATTACTCTTCCTCAAGCCCACCATCTCCTCCTCCCTTTCTTGACCATCCCAGACCCTTCCAACTCCTCCACTTGGAGTGGAACCTCTGACCTTCCAAGCCCAGATGAGTTGATTAGCCCTGGTGGTGGTAGTGGTGGTAGTTCACTTAACCCAGCCTCTTTGCCTTTCTATGCTAATGGAGGAGGAAGAGAAGCTACTGCTGATTTGATTGATGAGCTTCAGCTTCAAGAGCAGCTCTCCTTCCTCAATGAGAGCTCACCAAACTTGGGTTCTAAAAGTTCTCATCTTTACTATCCATCACCACCACCAACACAGCTGGACTCTCTCCACCGGAGGAGCTACTCCGTGAGTGATGTTTTGGGCTCGGATGACGCTGACTCGGCCGGGTTTGGTTGGCGGCCATGCCTCTACTTTGCAAGAGGGTTTTGCAAGAATGGAAGCAGTTGCAGGTTTGTCCACGGCGGGGGAGAGTCAGTTGGTTCACCTAACAGCAGCAAGTTGGAGCAGTGTCATGAGCTGCTTAGGTCCAAGTCTGCTCATCACCAGAGGCTCCTTGGCTCTTCTCCTCCTTTGCCTTACTCTCCCAAGTTCATGAACTTCCTTCTCCAGCAGCAGCAGCAGCAGCAGCAAACTGATAATCCGAGCCCGAGGTGCTTGTTGTTGCTTGTTAGTGTGTGTTTTTGTCTCATTTTTTGATCTTTCGGACATGATTTGACTGATTGTTGTGATAATTTCGTGTAGGGCTGTTGCTGCTGCTGCTCTATTGATGGGTGAAGACATGCATAAACTAGGCCGGTCGAGGCTTGACCGGAATGATTTGGTGAACCCTGCTTCCAGGCAGATCTACCTCACCTTCCCAGCTGATAGCACCTTTAGGGAGGAAGATGTGTCCAATTATTTTAGGTCCAAGTTCTCACATAGATTAGATATTCTGTCTCCCTAATTGGTTAATTTTAGTCCTGGAACTGAAGTATGTTGTCTTGTGCAGCTTGTATGGACCAGTGCAAGATGTGAGGATTCCTTACCAGCAGAAGAGGATGTTCGGGTTTGTAACTTTTGTGTATCCGGAGACGGTGAAGATGATCTTAGCCAAAGGGAACCCTCACTTTGTGTGTGATGCAAGGGTGCTTGTTAAGCCATACAAGGAGAAAGGAAAAGTCCCGGACAAGTTCAGGTACACTCATTCTCCAATACGAACGAACTCCGCCAGCGATGCAACATACATCATTCTCTCTTGTTGTTTAATACAGGAAGCAGCAGCAAATTGGAAGGAGGGAGTTCTCCCCTTGTGGAACCCCAACTGGGCTTAATTCGAGAGACCCTTTTGACCTCCAACTTGGTAAGTAGTCCATCTCTTCTAGTAGTGGCCTATAGAGCGGGATTTTGAGTCCTTAGAACTTGACCGTTTGTGTTTTCATTTTTCAAATTTTAGGGGCAAGGATGATTTACAATGCTCAGGATTTGCTGATGAGGAGGAAGCTAGAGGAGCAAGCTGATCTGCAGCAAGCGATTGAGCTCCAAAGCAGGAGATTAATGGGCTTGCAGCTGCTTGAAATGAAGAAGCTTCACCACCATCACAGGACTCTCTCCACCGGCAGCCCGATCCCTTCCCCGACTCACTCTCACAGCTTCTTTAACCAATCCGCTCCATTCTCTCCGTTGCACACCGGAGTACTCCAAGGTACATGATGACGGCAGTGGCTGGCTGCTTGTCTTATGATCAATACATGAACTCTCTTAAACTTGTTTGGTGTTTGTTTCTCTGCTGCAGAAAGTGATTCTAGCCCACTACCAGCCATCTCCATGGCTGCTCCCCGTGAACTCCAGAGACTTACTGCAGAAAGTGATCTACAGGAAAGGTAATTAAATCAAGGAATCTTTGGACCCTTTTCAATTTTCTTTCTTTGGTTCAATCATTAGTTCATGGTCTTTACTTGGTGGGATTCTTGCATAATAATGATCATTGCAGCTTGGAACTCAACCTTCCTGATAGCCCGTTTGCGTCTCCAACCAAAGGCTCCGGAGACTACTTCTCCGCCTTTTCGTATCGTCCTGACGAGGTTGAAAAAGACTGCAATGGCAATGCCTCATCTACATCCTTCAAGTCCTTCAATTGCCAAATGCCTAGGTAACAAAGATCATCATCCATATGCTTGTCCAATTCATCACCACTTAAAAGTAATGTATGTCATGATTTGCATCGTGTTCAGGTTGTCATCGGGGCTCGGATCCATCGGAATGTGTGCCGCCGGCACGAGCGGTCCGACATGTCAGATTGGCATTTAGCTTCCTTTTTCTTTGGTAATTTACTAATCATATCCCATTAGCTTTTGGATTCTTTTCCTCCCATTTCTCTCCTTTGTTTTAACTTTACAACCATACAGACCTAAAAAGTGTTTTCTTTTAACACTTGCAGAGAGTATTTTATGACCGAATAACTTCTAAATAGAGCTCAACAGTTTGACGTTGCTCGACTATAAATATTTTCGAACTATTTTTGTAATGTGGTTGATTGGTTCTTTGCAGGAGCTAGCACTGAGGAAGTGTTGTAACCAGTCAAACAAAATAGTATCTTAAAAAGAAATCATGGGCATTAGAATCAAGAACCAATCAAAATAATATACCACTTACTACAATACAAATCGTACAGGCAGAAAAAGAAGTGGGCCAGCCAGCCGTTCCTTTTTTGCCTTTTGTTGTTGTACTAATTTGTAATTTCACCACTGGTCCCAGTAATTGCAAGTTTGAAACCATAGGTTAAAAAAAGTGAGATGAAATGATTTGAAAAAAGTTGTCACATAATGTGTAGTACTTGTAATTTTCTTTATCACCCTTGGGACCCCCTACTTTTTACCCCTCCTTGTTAGTTTCTCCCCTAGGGAATCCAATGTCTAGTGTTAGCTCTTATGACACATGAAATGGAGACAAGTTGTATGGAATTGGGGTTGTGTTTGTGAATGGATGGGTATAATAGTGAAAGGTTACTTTTATGTCTTACCCTTTTGGGTTTCTCAATTCTGTACAAGAAGTAAAAATGAAGGAAGTTCAATCTCAGGCAAGGTTTAGTTCTTGTTGTAAATTTGAGTTGCAGAGGTGGTGAAATTCTCAAATTCAAGAATCTTTTGTCAAATTATAACAATATCTATACTAATTGTTTAAAGTGTTTGTTAATAAGATTTTTCAATTATTATTTGTTATTACTTGTATCTAAATAATATAAAGTCCTAACAAGATATTTAAAAAAATTGAATGTAAAATTTCTAAAATTTACGAACACTAAAATAATTCCACCCAAAAGTTCAAAAGCGGGGTTTTTTATGGCAAAGAAAAGCAAAATAGCAATGCATGAGTTGAGGTGACTGGTCTAATCTTAGTGTATTACAAGTCTAATTTTGTGTCAAGAATGGAAAACGTCAAATTTTGATCTATCCATATTGATCCACATTCAAATTAGACAGACAAAAATTTTTAAAAGTGAAATAGTTATAGCATAGACCATATGTTATGTTACTCTTGTATAATAGGATAGTCCATTTATTTTTTCCCAAAATTTGTCGCCGTGCAAAATAGCAAGTCGTGGGACATCATTTGGATATTGTAAAATCCAAGTGGGGTATGGCCTTTAAATATTGCCATTGATTTGGGGGCAAAGGAAAGAAAAATTGGGAATGGGTCTTCTTGGCAAAGCATAGCATAGCATAGCATAGCATCACATGGGTGGGGTCCCTGTACTCCCTGCTGATGATACTGTACGTGGGGCCCGCACTACTCTATAAATTACCTTTACTAACATGCCAGGTTGTTGGTGTGCTAGGCCCACCAACACTCCACTCCTCCATGTGATGGGGGACACTCAAAAAATAATAATAAAATTAAAGTCCATATGTAATTTGGTTTTTTTTTTAAACTGAATTTTTAGATATAGAGAGTTGAGAAATGTTTTATCATAGTTAGGAACAGATCTTTTAATAATGTTTTATATAAATAAGACTTGAATAAAAAAAAATTATCAAATGAGTTATAGTTTTTTTTTTATTTTTAGGCTACAGGCATGTAATTAACATTATGACTATCTTGAAAAAAAAAATTAGAATACACATGAGTATCTTATAGTTCTAAAATTAATTATCAATACGGTATAGTTTTTAGAGAAAATGCTCATAAGTTCTTAAGATTTAATATAATATATTGAAAATTCCACTCCAGTTCTCGACTCTTGAAAAATTGAATCAATTATTCTATATGGTTAATTTTAAAGTGAGAAATCTTGGTCATGCTATATGATATTTGAGATTAGAAAATGATCATAGGAACTAACGAATTCGTATCATATTAATTATTACAAATTTTTATATATATATCATGTCACTGATTTCATCATACCCTTAACATTAAAAATTACTTGGAATATAATCTTCATTCCAATAGCATAAGTGTGACTATTAGAACGACCTACTAAATGTTATCAAGCTATTAGGCCGGTTCAAATTTTCAAATAAATGCACCTTAGCTAGTAACAACGAGGAAGAATATTTATTTGAAGGTAGAAAACGTTTCGAACTATATATTATTTGGTTTGTTAAATCAAAACTACCGAATAAAATTTTCATTTTTAGTTTTGAGTATACTATATTACTTTGTGATTTAAGTTTTCACACAAAATTCACTTATTATTTAACATAGATTTTAGTGAATGAAAACAAAACGGTATCGACTTATCTTGCTTTCTTGATTCATTCCATATGTTATATCATGTTATTTATTTTGTTTGTGTACTAGGTCATATCACGCAAACAAAATTCATAACGTGACATAAAACACTTGACAATATATGATAAGCAACGCAAGAGAGTTCAAGTAACCGGTGTTAACGAGTGTCAATTTTTTGTCATTTAATTAAAACTTATGTCACCCGATAAAAAAATTAGACATTAGTGATTCCAAGTCTAAAAACGCGAAATTAGGTGTATTTTAATCAAAATTCTAGGAGATCCATGTTGACTCTGTTCTGTAAAAATGAAACGGTTTGGTTACTTTCTGAACTGGTTAGGGAAAAGATATCGTCACACACATCTCAAAGTCGTGTTGCCACACGTAGGACAAAATTTTTACCGCAGAGAATCTTCTTTATGAGGTCTAATCTAACTGTAAATTATGAGCAGTCCCAATTAAAAACATTTTTTACCCTAAGTTTTCACTGTACTCGCCTGTACTTTCTAGTTCTCCGGCAGTCATTTCCATGACGGTGAAATTCATGCTTGTTGTTAGATTCTCTCAAACTCGGAATCGGCAAATTGAATTAGTGACTTTAGTATCATTTGGTTTCGTCCAAAATTATTTTAATATTTTATGGTTGAAAATATGTTAATTGAGAAAATTTTCACATAACTAAAATTATTTAAGTTGACGGACAGTTTTTCAAACCCTACCCGTCCAACCAGGCACACCACATCAATTTTTCATTTTCAAATAACATGCCAATTTAACGTCGTAAAAATATCAAAATAATCACTAGTTTATTTATAATATTTAAAAAAAACCAATCATCTCCTTCCTCCTCTTCTTGTCTCTCTCTCTCTCTCTCTCTCTGAGTTCATCTTCTCCCTTTGGCAACTTCCCTTTCTTCTTCTTCTTCTTCTCTCTCTACCTCATCTTCCCCAACCTAAAATCTCAAACCCAACCCAAATCCATAAAATAAATCAAATAGAGGTTTAAGGCTTTGACAAGTTTTGGGTCCACTATCGCACGGCAATGGCGACTTGAAATAATTAAAGCTGGACAACTTGTAGAATGCCATGTTTCGTCTCTATCAGACAATTTCTTCCCTCCGTCTCTGTCCTTGTTCCTAGTCTCCGTCAACAATTCACAAGCATGAAAAAGAAAAAGCTTCAAACTTGGCAAATTGGCATTTTCAAAAGCACCATAAAGATCGATACTTGCGGCAATTTGTTCCAAAGTTGGAGACTTTAATATCAGAATAATAATGTTAAACAAACCTAGAGACAGAGGAAAGCACTGGAACTTGGGATATGGTACCAGGTGATAAGGAGGTCATGGGAGCAGGAGAAGGGAGGAGAACGATGGGTCTATGGCTTGTATTGGTACCAACGAGGGATGATCTCAGTAGGGCAAATTAGTTTAAAATGAAAAAAAGATGATAGAGAAGAGTAACCTTCCCTTTTGTTTTGATTAGTATTTGGAAGAAGTGAGAAAAAGGGCTTGGTTTTAGGGAGAGGGAGAGAGAAGATGGTGGGTTAAATTTGTGACTATTTTGATAATTATCGATTTGCCACCTCATCTGTATATTTATCAAAGAAAATCTAACGTGCCATGCAACATCGGACATAAAATGATGTCATTTGAATGAGTTGGGTTCGGATAGACTCCAAACGGCAAGAACCGATCTTAACGTCAGAATATGATTTTATGGTTATGATCAATATAACGAATGTGGTAGGAAAGATGTGTATTTTTTTTCTAATGGTGTGATCCACCAACTTGTGGGTGAGTTAGAATTGTTGCCAGTACTATTGAAGTCTTAGAATTGTTGCCAATACTATTGAAGTCTGTTTAGCACAAAAACAATGCATATGATTTCTATCATCAAGTGTTATAGATATTGTTGTTGTCGAAAATTTGTCATTTTAAATTGAGTGTTTGTAATTTGGTTCACTTAAATTGTGTGTTTGTAAATATATATTATAAGTTGTTTAAATTAATATGGATCGTTATATTATAGTTGCTGTGCATTACATTTTAATTAGCGTGCTCTTAACAAAATTCCTTATCATAATTGCACAAAACAACTTCAAAAGGCATTCATAACATATTTTTTGACAAAATGCGAATAATTTACAAACATGTCAAAGTTATGTCCAATATTCACAAAATAGCTTCACAAAATAGCTTCAAACAGGCTAACATAACAATTCATAGTCGATATTCAAGTTAATAACATGTCCAAGTCAAAATCATCAATCACGCTCTTAAGAAATAAGTCATATAATGCTTTGTCTTCTGTATCCACAACACTCACAACAGCAATAGCAAAAACAAATATGTTTTCGTTCCCATCCTTAGCAATTGTTGACGGTAGTTAACCTCACATCACCCTTTAAGGAAGCACCCATCCAATCCAAAAGAAGGTTCTAAGTTATGAAAGGATTGTGTTTTCTGAGCAACGAACCTAACATACATATACTGGAATATCAGCACCGGTGACAACAGATAGTATCAATGAAGGATGCAAGGCCACTCAATTTTGCTCATTTCTGTATCTTTGACTGACTTCTCTAGTACTTACCATTGGTAGCGACACCAGTGATGGACACAATGCCACTGATTGTTGCTCATTACGGTGAAAGAATTGAATAAATCTATTTGACAATTTATAATACCCTTGGATGCTATTCTTATATTAAAATAACTTTCAGTAACATATGATAATTTACAATTTAATCCTAACCCTGGCTAGTTATGTAGGTCAACTGGTACTATAAATATAAGGCTTATAGGTGTATCCTAATTCCTAGGGAGAGATTAAAAAAAAAACTTAATAGGATCAAGGGAGAGCTCGAACACGAGGTAAGTCGATTTAGTATTTTTTACGAATTAGATTTTGTATTGATTTCTTTATGGTGAAAATCTGTTTGATTTAGCTTAAAATTATAATTAAGACACGTAATAAGAACCCCTGCGCATGAATTGAACATGAAACACTTGCGATATTTTGGTGCGCGTTAGATAACTGAGTGGTGATAAACATGATTAATACATGTAATATCAAACAAGTTTATGAACCTGATTTTTCATTTACCGCTTTTACATGTGAAGATAAATTCAAGTGGATAATTAGATGAGTAGTAATGCTATTAATCTACGTTGTGAGTGAACACCTATATGCATATATTATTTATTTGGGTGAATTTAGAATGTGGATTACCTACTTGATTTAATGGATTGCTGTAAATACACATGATATGTGCTCTAAGGACTTATAATTGTAGTTAATTTCTTTTGCTTGATTTTTTTGTGTTCGAGTTTGATTGTGTAAATGGGCATGAAGTCACTTTTGTATTTTTTTATTATTGTTCCAGCTTTATCTTGGTTTTGAATGATATTCATTTGAGTTGATAATTTTGCATCTGTACGAGTATGGTGTTTTAAGCTTTTGGTATTCGTAGAATTCATCATTTGTTCTAAACACATATGAGATTTGTTTGATTTCGATGTCACTTTTTAATTCATTTTTTATTTTGTGATAAAATAATATTTTTATTTCCTGATATTATTGATTTGATTTGATATAGCTATAGTAGAAAAATGGTTGTGATTTTTGAATATTATGGATTTGATTTTGAGCATGAGTTCGATATGAATATTAATATAAATATGAATAATGATATTAGTATGAATATGAGTTTCGATATGAATAAAAATATGAGTTTTGATATGAACATGAATATGAATTTTAATATGTATATAAATTTTGGACATGCAGGATTGTTTTCACCTTATGGCCCTGTAATTTATACACACCACTTCAAATGAGTTATCGGGTAATCCTAAGCGTGTGAAATCAAATGGTCAAGGAGTGCGGAACCTATTTAGACTTGTGGAAAAATATTTTTCTGTCTTTTAGGCCCACAAAATGGGAACAAAAAGATTATTTACCTAGACCTCATGAGAATCCGATCGTGGACATGTTATGTTAGGTTGCAGAGTCCTATTTAGTTAATATTTGGAAAAAGTACAATTTTAGTACCTGTGGTTTTGCGCTTTTTGACATATGATCCTGTACTTCAAAAACGACTAAAAAAGTCCTGACGTTAGCTTCAGAGTATCACTTTTAGTCCTCCGAACCTAAATTCGTCCCGAACCTATGGAAAATTACTTTTTCATCCCTTTTTTTTTACATTTTAGTCCCAAATTCCAAAATTTTTTTCAATTATATTTATTATATCCTAAATTCGTCCCAAATCTATGAAATTCCGGAAATACCCCTTACCCGCTTCCGAATTTCACCAAATGCTCAACATCAAAGTCGTAGATCTAGGTCTTACGGATCCTCTCGTTTTGGAATTGCTCGATTCGGAGTACGTATGCGAACGTTATGATATTTCTACCGAAAGTTGACAAACTAAGCCTATCAATCCTAATACCAACCGAAGTCACATGAAACTCAAAAACGCAAGGCTCAAATCACAAAACTCACAATACAAAAGTCGTAGAAAAATGTGTTGCGAACCTACCCGACTTGAAATCATCTAAATCGGAGTTCACACGAAAAAGTTACACATATTCACCCAAAAGTCGACGAATTCAATACAACGATTCGAACACCGATCGAAACAAAATAACCAAAGGTCGGACCAAGTAGTCACGACAAATACAAATTTAGCGAGGGTCGTAACACCTCGCCTCACAAGAGACGAGGAGAAGAAGAAGAGAGTGGGATATGGGAGGCCATCGGGAGAAGGAGAGGGCGGTGGTTGAGAGGTGACGTGTTAGGATTGATAGGCTTAGTTTGTCGACTTTCGGTAGAAATATCATAACTTTTGCATACGTACTCCGAATTGAGCGATTCCAAAACAAGAGGATCCGTAAGACCTAGATCTACGACTTTGATGTTGAGTGTTTGGTGAAATTCGGAAGCGGGTGAGGGGTATTTCTGGAATTCCATAGGTTTGAGACGAATTTAGGATATAATAAATATAATTGAAAACAATTTGGGATTTGGGACTAAAATGTAAAAAAAAGGGATGAAAAAGAAATTTTCCATAGGTTCGGGACGAATTTAGGTTCAGAGGACTAAAAGTGATACTCCGAAGCTAACGTCAGGACTTTTTTGGTCGTTTTTGAAGTACAGGATCATATGTCAAAAAGTGCGAAACCACAGGTACTAAAATTGTACTTTTCCCTTAATATTTTAAGACTCCTTATATTCACTTTCACATACACTTTTGCTTTCAATTTAAAGCTTGAATATAATTTGATAATTTAACTAACCTTACAAAAATATTTATTCTATGACGATTGACATACTTGATTTTTGGACCGTGAGAGCACAATTCAACAATTTGTTATGTCCAAAAAAATTGATTATTTTTATTGATGTTGCATCAAGATCATCACAACTCAACTCATCTCACCTATTAGGTTAGAGCTCCTATTTATTTATAGGCAAACCCTAATATATCTATTGAGCCCATCTAAGTCATCTAAAAATCTAAACATAACCCAACCAAGAGTCCAAATTAAACAAGGACACAATTTATTTGATTATGAATCATTCATTGACACTTATGAAAAAGTATAAGGCGTTAATTATATATTTTTTATAGAAGATGTTAAATATATGAAAGTGTTATTTACCTTTTATTCCAAAGAGAAATAAGAATAGAAAAAAGAGAAGTGTACTACTAAGTAATAACTTGGTAAATTTGGTAAACGAAAAAAAAAAAACCAAACAAACTACTGGTGACTTACCACCTGTGCACTTAAATTTTACTTCCACTTCATTCCCGCCATTCTCGGCCAACCTTGAACGTTTCCAAAAGACAAAAAATGGCGAACCAATGAAACCCAAATCTCACTTGTCCTGGTTCACCATTTGTCTTGGTTGTTTTTTTTAAGGTTACTTGATCAGAACAAGGGAAAAACTGAAGAGAGACGTAAAAGAAAGGGTGTCTATTGGAATGGAGGAATACCTGAGACAGAATTTTGTGGTTGAACACAAGAGGCCGTCTGAGGAGGCTCTCCGGCGATGGAGATCCGCCGTCGCGGTGGTCAAGAACCCGCGCCGGAGGTTCCGTATGGTGGCGGATCTTGCCAAGCGCGCCGAAGCTGAACGGAAGAGGAAAAAGAATCAGGTGGTCATGAATTTTTTTTTTGTCCCTTAGAACTAACCCTTGTTCTGGACAAAAATAATGCATAACTTAATTTTTATCACTTCGATGTCCGGTTTCATTGTTATTGTTCGATCTGAGTAAGAATAGTTGAATAATTTTATGGTGATCTTGGTGAGTAAGTTAACTTGTAAGATCTAGCATAACTAAAATATGATAAAATCTTGTCATTCGGATATAACAGATCATATTAAAAAAAACGTTCATAAAATTTTCAATATGGTTCTTCAAAATTTTGATCAGAATTTTTTCTAGAATTTTTTGGGAAAATATGTAATCAAGTCACACCACTACTTTAATTTCTCGAGTTATTTTTTATTTCATGTCACAATCGAATACCACTAATCTATATGCATTGAATATTTATTTTGGGGCATAACCGATGTGTTTCCCCGACTGTATTTCGTGAAACAAAATAATTGATGTAATGCAAAGCTGTGAAAATTTATTTTAAGTGTTATGAAGAACAGTAATGAACACCGCTTCTGACCGATTCTTGATGAAATTGCATCAAGAAGGTAAGTATATTGATTTGTCAAATTCATTTACAAATCTAACATTTAGTTTCTCGAAGATGAAAATTTCAAATTTGTATTCCATGTATTAAGGTTTCGTTGAAACATGAATTTATTTTCATATCCCAATCGAAATTGTGTAGATTTCCTATAACTAAAAAACACTAAACTGAAGCGGCCATAATTTGGAATGGAATTCTACGTGCATCATATAAGAGATCATCCAAAAAAAATTATCTTAAAATTTATTTTAAGTTTGTATTTATAAATTCGTTAGTGATTGTTTTTTCCATCTATGTGGCACTTGCATTCCCTTACACGGTATTGTTGTTTGGTCAGGAAATCCGAGTAGCTCTCTATGTGCAGAAGGCAGCCTTGCACTTCATTGATGGTGTGGTATTAATTCCCACAAGTTGGTATTTGAACATTCAACATTTGTAATATTTCTGAATCCTCTGAGTTTCTCTCTTTGATGCAGCCGCCAAGAAAGGCCAGTATGTTCTTTCCAACGGTGTCCGTGATGCTGGATTCGGCATCGAGCCAAACGAACTCGCATCGATCGCTAGGTCACACGATGCGAAGACCCTGCAATCCATTGGAGGGACTGAAGGACTCTCCAAGGCTCTTGCAGTGTCGTTGAATGATGGAGTGGTGTCCAGTGACTTGCCATTGAGGCGAAACGTGTTTGGCCCGAATCAGTACCCCGAGAAGCCTACTCGGACATTCTGGATGTTTGTGTGGGAAGCTCTGCATGATTTGACCCTGATCATTCTCGTAGCATGTGCAGTTGTCTCGATAGGTGTTGGCATTGCCACCGATGGCTGGCCGAGTGGCGTGTACGATGGTCTCGGGATAGTACTTTGCATATTTCTTGTCGTGTTGGTTACTGCGATTAGTGACTATAAGCAGTCACTGCAATTTAAGGTCTTAGACAAGGAGAAGAAGAATGTACTTGTTCAAGTGACCCGAGAAGGGTTGAGGCAAAAGGTTTCCATCTACAATTTGGTGGTTGGAGATGTTGTTCATCTGTCTATCGGCGATCTTGTTCCGGCAGACGGGGTTCTTATATCAGGACACAGCTTGTCGGTCAACGAATCGAGCTTGACTGGCGAGACAGAGGCCGTGGATGTGAACCGAGACAGGCCTTTTCTTCTGTCCGGAACAAAAGTGCAAGATGGGTCTGGAAAGATGCTCGTGACAGCTGTTGGAATGAGAACAGAATGGGGCAGATTGATGGTTACACTCAGCGAAACAGGCGACGATGAGACCCCACTGCAGGTGAAGCTCAATGGAGTTGCAACTATCGTTGGGAAGATCGGCCTGGTCTTTGCTGTGATGACGTTTCTGGTTCTGATGGGGCGTTATCTAATGGCAAAAGGGCGAGCACACGAGATCACCAAGTGGTCTACAAAGGATGCTATAAAGATTTTGAACTTTTTCGCTGTTGCTGTCACTATAATTGTGGTTGCAGTTCCTGAAGGGCTCCCTTTGGCCGTTACGCTGAGTCTCGCCTTCGCGATGAAGCAATTGATGAATGACAGGGCGCTCGTGCGGCATCTATCTGCCTGCGAGACCATGGGATCCGCTAGCTGCATCTGCACGGATAAAACAGGAACATTGACAACTAACCATATGGTAGTTGACAAGATTTGGATCAATGGCGAAACAAAATCCGTGACTAACGAGAAGCACGAAATTATAAAGACCGTTGCGAAAGGACTTCATGGCATCATTCTGCAGTCCATATTTCAGAACACAGCTGCGGAAGTGGCAAAAAGAAAGGACGGAAAAACTAACATTCTTGGAACACCAACTGAGACAGCAATCGTAGAGTTCGGATTGCTTCTAGGCGGTGACTTTAAGGTCCACCGCAACGAAGCCGAGATAACAAAAGTTGAACCATTCAATTCAGTCAAGAAAAAGATGTCAGTACTGGTATCTGTTCCTGACGGTGGCGGATTCCGAGCATTCTGCAAAGGTGCATCTGAGATCATCTTGAGTATGTGTGACAAAGTGGTTAAGGGTGAAGGAAAAGCCGAGCCGATATCTGAAAATGAAAGGAAAAAGATTGCAGAGGTCATAAACGGATTCGCTTGTGAAGCTCTTCGCACTCTGTGCCTAGCTTATAAGGATATGGAAAGAAGTTCTGATGCGAATGCAATTCCTGAAGACGGCTACACGCTGATCATGGTCATTGGAATTAAGGATCCCGTCCGGCCTGGGGTGAAGGAAGCTGTCAAGACTTGTTTGAATGCAGGTATCAAGGTGCGGATGGTCACCGGTGACAATATCAATACTGCAAAAGCCATAGCCAAGGAATGTGGCATCTTAACAGAAGATGGTTTGGCAATTGAGGGACCAGATTTTCGCAACAAGAGCCCCGAAGAGATGGAGGAAATAATACCAAAACTTCAGGTACTTGAAACTGATGATTCAAGAGCCTCGGTACTGAGAATTTCAACTGACCGATATCATGCAGGTTATGGCCCGATCTCTGCCTTTAGACAAGCACAAATTAGTTTCCCAGTTAAGAACCAAGTTTAGGGAGGTGGTCGCTGTGACCGGAGACGGGACGAATGATGCTCCGGCCTTGGCTGAGGCAGATATCGGTCTTGCCATGGGTATAGCAGGAACAGAGGTTAGTAATGTGATGAGTTCAGACTTCGGATCCGAGCATTTTTGCCTTGCTGTCGTACATGACTTTAACAGCCCAGAAATATTCTAAGATTTTTTCCTGTACACCTGCAGGTTGCCAAAGAGAGCTCGGACGTCATCATAATGGACGATAACTTCACAACCATAGTCAACGTTGCGAGATGGGGCCGAGCCGTCTACATAAACATCCAGAAGTTTGTGCAGTTCCAGTTAACTGTCAATATTGTTGCCTTGATGATCAACTTCATGTCGGCTTGCGTCACAGGTGACATCATCAGTAAATCCAACCTGTAACAAGGGAAAACTTCAAACTGTTGATCATTTACGGTAAAAAACTTTCAGGAGATGCACCTCTTACCACTGTTCAGCTGCTCTGGGTGAACCTGATTATGGATACTCTCGGCGCGCTTGCGTTGGCTACCGAGCCTCCTCATGATGGACTGATGGCAAGGCCTCCGATCGGAAGAGACGTCCATTTCATCACCGCGGTCATGTGGAGGAACATAATCGGTCAAAGCGTTTATCAAATCATTCTGCTTGGAATCCTCCAGCTCAAGGGTAAACAGCTTCTGAACCTCACTGGTTCAGATGCTACGGATACACTCAATACCGTCATATTCAATACCTTCGTGTTTTGCCAGGTATTGGTCACCTTATCACTGATCTCAAGCTGATAGCAAACCAGTTGATTTCCCACCATTAACATGCTCAAATTTGTGCCAAGCAGGTTTTCAACGAAATTAACAGCCGTGACATGGAGAAGCTGAATGTTTTCCGGGGGGTCTTCAGCAGCTGGATATTCCTGATGGTTATGACCTCCACGGTGATCTTCCAAATCATAATGGTGGAATTGCTGGGAACATTTGCTGATACTGTGCCACTAAGCTGGAACCTGTGGTTGTTCAGCGTTTTGGTCGGCGCTGCAAGCTTAGTCGCTTCTCTCATTTTGAAGTGCATTCCCGTTGATTCCACGAATGCAAGCAATAATAGTCCTCGCCATCAGGATGGTTACCAGCCCCTTCCTTCCGGCCCGGGAATGGTATGATGATGATACTAGCCAGAGTATAAACAAGATTATGCAGAAGCACATTTAGACGAGGCACTCGAGTTTGATATCTAGCATATAAGAGCCACAGATTAGCAGCTTATACCACAAACAAGGATGACAAGGACAATTTTTTCCTGAAACCGAGGAAGGTAGAAGATAAGGTAGACCTGAAACTTATGCAGTCAGCTTATTTCAGCATTTTTCGGACATCCGCATTGCTGAGACTTCTTTCTCTTGCCATTGTATTAGCAGAGGATCTATTAACTTGTGATTTGACCTAAAGATTTTGCTGGTTTGCCTCTATTTTATGTTGTTTATTTCGTGGTGTTCAGAGTCTGCACTGAACTGTCAGTAGGGTATGACTATCCCAATTGTATATTTTCCGACTTGAACCCTATTTTTTCCCTATTTTTTGTTACTACATCAGCTCACATTATTTTGTTTCGGAGGAAACAGGGAGAAAGACTTCATGACTGGTGCATCCAACTGTTTACATAGTGGAATAGAGCATGAACCCTAGAGAGTTTTGTCAAGGGAAAATTCATATGATATTCCCATTGTAAAGTACACGCAAGCAGCATTGACAAATGTGATATTACACAGATATTAAATTGCAGTCTAAATTAGATAATCCTCGTCTATTTATCCAACCCCGGCATAACACTGACAACAATTCGATCGGCCATGGCCATCTTGTGGACTCGGAGACTCGGCGGCCACCAGACAAAGACGAGGCGTTTCCCACAGTAGGTTCAATCTCGTTTCCAGAAGAACCATGTCAGACTAAGCTAACATCAACGCTTTCTAGCTTGGGGGTGACTCTGTATTTCTTCTTACAAATAGCTTTCCAATATCTTCAGTCACGACATTGCTCCTAAACCAAGAAGGCCAAACATAAACTATCAGAAAAATAGGCAACCAAGAAAACTATGTCAAGATAAGGAAGATCAGGTTGAGAGCACACCCCTATCAGATGCAGGAAACAAAATAAACTAATTATTAGGTCATGAGAACAATTGACTATTCTGGTTTCGATATGTATCCGAAAGGATAAGAGGACAAGAGTGACAACAATTCTGGTTTCAGCACTTAAAAGTCCAGTGTCCAGTTATGAGATTGTTGCTTGAGTGGGTAGCTCAACTTGTTTCCCTCAGCAGCATTACAATTCATGTCCTAACTAAGGCAAAATCCAACAGTTCAATTCTCCACACAGTTGGATAAAAGAAACTTGAATGGCAACGAATTCGCAAGGTAAGATCCACCCGTTGCCTAAACCCTAAGCGTAGGTGCAAACTATAACAGGCCTGACATAGATTCAACTTTTCAAACGTGCAGAAAACACCATATAGATTTGCTTAGCTCCATCAATAACACCAGTACATCCAAGTAAACATGCTCCAAGAAACAAGATGTATCTCAAGATGAATGTTAATTCTCGAGCTCCACACCATCCTCTACCCCCACATACAACCGAATTTGCAATCAGTCAAGTATATCCTAGATATGAATGTACGTCGATCGTCCACACTTATAAAACAATTGGCCCTGATACCATACAGGATTTCCATATCCTACCCAAAATTGTCAACGAGTAGATCGATCTTCCACACTTATAAACAGAAACAACACACTTGCACTTCCAATGTGGGATTCTCTCCAACACTAAGTAACTATTAGTCCTGCGTTTTTCATTCCCCTCTAAGAACGAAGGCAATTCGAGAATCAAAACACCAACAAACCCTTCCCCTCTTCAACAATGACAACAAACAAAGAACCTGAAAAGCCAATGCGCAACTTCCAGACTAGCACTGGCACGGGCAGGCAGATAAACAAACAGGTGGCGAGCGAGCCGGGGAGGGACGAGGTAACTACCTGCCGCGAAGCTGAGGCGGGACGAGGAGGCCGCCACCGGTGTCTGGGACGTTCTTGGGCAGGGGCAAGTGGCCCCCCCTGGGTACCTTACTCCTGGGCAAAGCGGGGCCCGCCATCACCGGGTCACGCTTCCCCAGCAACGAAGAAGAAGAGGCCCCCGCGCCGCTCAGGAGGAGAGCCGCGTCCGGAAGCTTCTTCTCCACCGACCTAATAAAAAAAATTCCAACAAAAAATCTAACATTAAATAAAATATTAAAATTAAAGTAGAAACCGCCGCAAGGGTAGAAGAGTATATATAGAGAGAGAGGAATCTTACGAGGGGGTTGGAGTTGGGTTGGGAGGCGGGTTCGGGTTCGGGTGTTCGATATTATTCGGGTTTTCGGGCTGGGGTTGCGAGGGGTTCTCCGGGGCGGCGTCGCTTTCGTCGTCCGAGGAAGAACCGTAGTCCACCAGCGACATGCCCTTTCGCTGTATCGGAGGAGCTTGGATTAGTGTCCGGCCAGCGACGACGGAGGGGTAGAGGCGGAGGAGCTCTTCTGGGTTAACTCGGTTATTATCGGGTTTGTCCCCGGCTCAGTGCAGTTTAAGGCCTTCTTGGGCTTTCTTGGGCCTAGGCCCACTTGGATATCTATCTATACAAATCCCACTATTGTAAATGTGATCTCTAACTTCTTTGAGAACCGAATCATTTGCAAGTAATTAATCGCGTAAAAGGATTTTTTTTTTTTTTGTTATTATTAGGCATCTTAGGTCTTTATTAGCTAACTGGTAACTTTGAATTTCTGGATTTTTTTGTTCACTAAGTCACTAACTTGAATTGTGACAACAAGGTTAATATTTTTATTTATTTTTAATGTACTATTCTAGTATTTTCTGATGCTCTTAATAAACCGGCGCAATTCCCTTCTCATTACTATATGTTATAGAAGGGCCTTGAACCGCTATGGTAATCAAATAATCTCAACAAAAGAGCAAGTCTGCTACATTTGCAATGCAACAATCACAACAAAAGAGCAACACTTGTCCATCATGTAATCAAATAATCAAAATCCAACGCATGAATGAATCGTTTCAACAAATAGTTCATGATGAATTCGTCATACAGGTTTTTGTTTCGCAGAAAGAACCCGTGATGCCTGATTGTTTGCGCAATTTCGGTATCCGGCCGAATCGCTCTTGGGGATAGGCACCTAGGATTTGTGTCCAAGAAGTGATGGCCTGTAGAAGGCATGAGTTTGCGCAATTTCGATGCGGTCTCTTGGATCGTTCATCGTTTCATCCCTCAATGCTTCGAGTATGGCCTCGACCGGGAACTCCCTGCAGATGAAGAAAATGCACAACAATGAGGATGCAATGCAAGTGACAAGTGAGCGATACAGGAATGTCCCGAGTTCAAATCCCATATCCGCTTTCGGATGGTATGTCGAGTGAATGAGATGAAAACAAAATGACCGTCGCGGTACCTTTTTATTAATATCTTGTATAGCATCCTCAATATGGGGCAGAGTCCAACCGGAGCTACAGGCTTGTTTTCTTGCGGGTGAAGGACGTTTAAGCTCGACTCACTTAGCAGCTCATAGAATGCTTTCACAGCTGAGACTCCCTATAACACAACAGTGGAGCTTAAAATGATGTAAATGATGCTGAAATAAAATACGGTTGTTTGCTCTATGGTTCTAATTTTAGTTTGAATAGTACCTGAATCATTCCCTTGCCTTTAACACTATCACCCATTT
>SOPF01026563.1:0-83845 GCA_012979155.1 Hypericum perforatum | reverse complement strand
TGAAAAGACCCGGCGTACCATGAGGAAAAGGAGTCATCAAGTGAACGGTGACGTGTGTTGAGATTGAGATCAGTCTCCAGGTGGGAGATTGTTAGGTATGGAGCTTGACGATACTCCGAAAGGTAGATATGTTGATAGGGGATGCCCAGGATTCGACGGTTTCGAAAACGGAGCTCGTATGAGGGAGAAAAGTGAAGTTGAAGTTTGGTCTGCAGAGGAGCAGCGACCACTACATTTGTAGCGGTCGCTAGAAGAAAATAAGGAAGGCTCGTACCACCCGAGCACTATATTTGTAGTGGCCACTGCAGGGTGCGTAGCGACCACTACATTTGTAGCGGCCACTGCGTCGGTCGAAATTGCAGTTTTTCCTTCTAGCCAAAAATCTAAGCTTATCCACTTGTAAAAACCTATAAATACTTCCCCCCACTCACCCACTAATATACTAAGCATATCCCACATAATATCTAGATATTAGAGAAGAGAGGAAAGGTGTTCTTCTTCTTCTTCATTGTAAGATCAAGGTTGATCAAGGTATCTTGATAGTGGATTTCCTCCTGGCTTGGTACGCCTCCGGACGTAGACGATCTCGTCGAACCGGGTGAACAAATTCCTTGTCTTCTTTGTCTAATTTCCATTTTGAACTTTGTTGTGTTTGCGTGGCTTGCTCGTTGTTTCCGTTGCGCGTGGGATCGATTTGTCCCAACATAGTTCAATACTTGGGTATTATGGTTCGCAGCCTGGGTACGTTAAGGAGCAGTGTTTGACTTATATTGTGACCGATGATCTGGAGGTCAGCCCTATCGTCGACTATTTCATTTATTTCTATTATCAATACTATCGGGGTACCGAATCTTGGGACGCTCCAGGAGAAGAATGTCATTATCGACATCAATATGGTACGTAATTTTTTTTTTGGTTCGTGTTCTTTCTTTTTTTATTAATTATATTTCATTTATCTTGTAAATGTAAGCACTATTATTACGACTAAAAATCAACCATTTTCGAAAAGAACCTTTCACGTTATAGGCATGCAGAGACATGTATGGCAATAATGTCTTCTCAATGTTGTCGACTTTTTCTCTGGTTTCCACGCCAGCCAGTGTTGGTTCCAAGAAATCGTGTAGCGATTAAGGATGACAAAAATGCAGGGTCAGACCCTACCCCCATATCTTGAGGGTATGTTGAATTTGAATGAGTGTGAAATAGAGTATGAGTATGAGTATGAGTATGAGTATGAGTGATATGGATCTATGAATTTTTTTCTACCTTTATTATTTTATTACTATCTTAATTAGACCTTGATTAGACTATAATTAGATCTTTATTATTATTTGTTGATTCATAAATTATAATAGATTTTTTTAAATATTTTAAAATATGTTTCATGAAATTGACTCTTCTAATTTTTTTATTATTGATATACTAGATATTTCATGATAATTTGCATATATTCATTATGATTTAATGAATTTTATGTTCAAAAATTATTTAATTCAAAGGTCAGACCCTATAAGACCATGTAGAGTCGTAGACCCTACAAATTCTGCGGATAAAGGTATAAGTCTAGTAATAAAAATATTTAGACTTTATGGTAAGGTATGAGTACAAATTTTAAAAATTTTTAAATTAAGGTATGAATTGGGTTCTACCAATACCCTAGACTATCATAGTAACAAGGATATAAAAATTTTGATTTTTTAAAAGATGTTTTGAGTTTAATCGAATTACCGCTCTTTAAATAGTATTTCGCAACATTAGAGTTTAAATTACACTTCAGAAAGACAATGAAAATGCACCTATGTTGTGGCATTTAGATATATTGCATTTATGTCCTTCAGAACTCTTTAAGAGTTTCTAGGATTGTCTCAGTTATTTCTTTTGGCCAAATTTGGGTTTCATTATTCCAGAAAATATACATTAAGTTTCCCTCTCCAAAGATTCAACCAAATGTGTAAGCAAGAGTAACATCCGGTGAGACTATTAAGACATGAGATTACCAAATTGATAGTAATGAGACTATTGTCGTGTTTAGTAAAAAAAATCATTTATATATTGTCTAAATAGATCGAAGTTTTAACGGACTGGCAATCGATGTGTGTACCCATGAACAACTTGGAATGCTTGTTCAAAGATCACTTTATTGTGATGTGATGTTTAACACGTTGATAAATGTTTGTAGGGTTGGAGCTGGTGAAGGCGTCGTTGGAGTCGAAGACAGTGCTCACCAATGTGTTCTTAACTGGACCATCTGCCCAGATCTGGAATTAGAAGATACTGACTATCTACGACTCTCGATCAGCACTTGTGTTATGTGCGTGAATCGAACAAACTTTTTTAGGTTACCTTTTATAATTGCTCTAGCTTAAGGTTTCGGTCCAAACTCTTTCAGACACGGGGGATATTTTTGTGTCCAGTTGAAAGCATTGGAAATTTTTCTGCAAGAATAAAAAGGCATCTTGATACTGCGATTTTTATTCTTGACGGAAAAGAATTCACTAACTATCCGATTCAAACAACTTTATTCATAATAGACGAAAAGTGAAAAAATTGGCACCCGTGTGACAAATATCCAACATAGAAGAGGACTGAAAACGAAACAAACACCGGGGAGCCAAGGAAAACTTAGCAAGTGCATGAGCCACACCATTAGAAGACAAAGCTTAATTAATTTGTTTAGTTTTAGGTTGCTCGACGGTTCTGTTGCTGAGAAGTTTTTCTGCGAAAAGTAGTTGGTGTGACCATACTTTAATAAAATTATTATAGATTAGTAATCATAAAGGAAAAAAATAGCTTATTGTCCATAGACAAAATTATTAAATGTTACTGACCATAGATGTTTTAAACCACAAATTTGAGAACATTTTGCCAAACAAGAAATGGATATATATGAATGATGCTAGTTTTTTTTCATTTCCCTATTGAATTTGTTAATTGTCATCCTAATTTTATTTGCCTTACACGTCGATTGTTTTGACCTGTCAACCACAAAAAATTGTTTGGGCCTGACATTTTTCCTTAGTGTGGAGATCTGGTGACCACTCCATTTGCATTCTTTCCTGAGTTATCCTTAGTGTTGCGCCCTGTGTAACATAAAATTAGCCACGGACTGGACTCGGAGTGACCAACAAGCCCAAGAGGATCGATCCACCTCGGCCGTAATCAATTAATGATGTGCTTTTCTCTAGCTACAGGGAATTCTATTAGCGGAATAAAATAAATTCCGATACATGGGAAGCTGTATCGTTAATCCAAAACAATTAACTGATATTGCACCTGACGCTTCCTTTCCCATAGTTCCGAACATTTCATGTATTCCAGCATATATATAGATTAGTTAACCTTCTATGGAAGGGAGGAAAAGAAAAACTAAAGGACAAGAGAATCCAAAACAGACCCAATTTCTCGATGTCCTCGAATCCAAAGGAAATGACTCTGAAGCTTGTAGTGGACGGTGGTTCAAAGAAAGTTCTATATGCAGAAGCCAACAAGGATTTCGTTGATTTTTTCTTTGACCTTCTCCGAATACCCATCGGATCGATAACATCCCTCCAGTTGTTTGGTTACCGGAAGGGTGAGATCAAGTTCCAATCCCATTCGTGAGGGTTTTTGAAGGATAACTTTAGTTACATGGTTATGGATTCTCGGGGTGATGACCGTCAAGATTGATCTTAAAAAGGTATTTTCTTCTATCTTAAAATATTTTGCCCACACTAGCTTAGTTGGAGAGAATACGAACATTTCTAAAGCTAAAAATAGTGGTAAGATTTTTGAATTGGAATTCTGAAGTTGGGTTTGAGTTTAACTAGTTCAAAATATCTTATTCTAAAAAAATCAATCGACATCTTATCTAAATGGTGTTATTAAGTTTTTGATTAATTAGTTTTTGCGTGCATCCAATAGTACGTTGCCTTAGAAAAGAGTACATGGATAAAATCAGTCTTTGTTTGATTTGATCGTGAAGTTGATTAATCGTTCCACAGGGTTTGGGGCTGGTGAAGGCTTCAATGGAGTCTAAGACGGTTTTAACCGATGTATTCATTCCCAAGTAACCAGAGCCATCATGATCATGGAGATTATTTTCTGCTTAACTCCTGAATTAAAAATTGCATATTCGTTTTTATTTGTGTTAGTAGTACATTGATGTTTATTAGCAGTTGTATCGGATTTTGTATTTTTTATAAAGGTAAAAATTGTATTATTTCTAAAAAAAATCATCAAAATTGTTTACATCCAAATAAAACGTGCTCGATAATCTAACATCTAGCTCCAAAGAAGATTTCAACACTAATACCTTGTATCCTGGTTCCATAAACTCACCAAAACTAATAGCCAGAGACCACCAAAATGTTATTAATGGAGATCTCAATTAAGTTTCGTATAGTTCATATATATTGAGAGACACGTTCCCCCACCCAAGACATATGGTAAAATCAATATACGTACATAAGACGTTGACAAAAATTCATTCAAATTAATACAAAGTGTGTGGTCCACTGAATTTTTAGGTTTAGTTTGTGATTTTATTAGAAATATTTTTATTTATTTTTTGCATTTTTTGTGGCAAATAGAGGTGGTAGAGCGGGTGTGATTGTACGCCTTCTAACGAGGAGATGAAGAGGAATAAAAGTATGGAGTTTGAGGTTGAAGAGAAGTTATTCTTCTTGTGGAGTAGAGGAATATGATAATAGCCTGGCATTACGATAATGTTATTTTTATTTTTTACGAAAAAAAAAATCATAAACTATCCGATTCAAACAACTTTATTCATAATAGACGAAAAGCAAGGAAAACTTGGCAAGTGCATGAGCCACACTATTTAAAGGCAAAGCTTAAATAATTAATTTATTTTCAGGTTGCTCGACAGATTTTTTGGCGGGAAGGTTTTCTGGGAAAAGTAGTTAAGAGTGATCATACCTAAATAGCTTAGTATAGATCAATGACCATAAAGGCATGAGTAGAAAAAAAAAATAGTTACCGTGAACAAAAAATTATTAAAATTTAGGGACCATAGGTGTTTTAATCCCTTAAAATTCAGATTGTTTGGCCAAACTCATATACCCAAAAACATTTACCCTGCTCACCCAAAAACATATTTATGGACGGCCGTTCAGGAATGATATCAGCTTTTTTTTTTCATTTGCTTATTGAATTTGCTAATGTCATCCTAATTTCATAATTTCATTTTCCTTGTAGGCTAATTATTTGGGCCTGACAACCACAAAAAATTGTTTGGGTCTGACAATTTTTTTCTTAGTACGGACTGGTTCCAAGCCCATTCGCATTCTCTTCCAACTTCCAAGTTGTCCTTGGAGTTGGGCCCGTTGGGTAGCATAAAATAAAAAAAATTGGCCCTGGACTGGACCCGGAGTGACCAAAGGGGAGCGCTTTGGGCCAGCTGGATACCCCTACATTTTTCTGGTCAGGGACTCGGGGGATATTTCTCAAAAGTCAGCATTTCAAAAAAAAAAAAAAAAAAACTTTCCTCTCCACTAAACCCTAACGAACCATTACCAATGGCTAAACAAACGGAGTTAACCCTAAAACTTCTGGTGGACGGGAACACCAAAAGGGTCCTCTACGCAGAGGCCAAGAAGGATTTCGTTGACTTCCTCTTCGGCCTCCTCCAAGTCCCCATTGGCTCCATAGCACGCCTCCTCAGACGAAGCCAGAAACCGACTCCGGGTTCTCTTGGTCAAGTCCTGGACAGCGTCCAGAACCTGGAGACTGCCCACTTCCACTCCGACTTCCACAAGGACACCATCCTTAACCCTATAGTCAAGGCCACGCCTTCTAGTTCTAGCCAAACCCAAAACCCACCATTGTTGCTCAAAAGCTTTGCTTCGTTTGATGAACCAAGAACTGTCTACAATGGGTACTCGTCGTCGTCTTCTACTTCTAAGGAGACGAAGGCGCCGGGGTACGTTAAAGAGCAGTGCTTGACTTATATGGTGACCGATGATCTGAAGGTAAGCCCTATGTCGACAATTTCCATATTTTCTATAATCAATACTTTCGGGATCAAGGATATTGGGTCGCTCCAGGAGAAGACTGTCAAGGTCGACTTCAATATGGTGAGTAATCCATTCCACGTCCTTTCTTTTTTGTAATTAATTAGGTTTCCTTTTTTTTTTTTTTTTGCTGTGATCATTAAGAAGATGAGAAGATTTTGGGACATAAGTTATTAGAATTATTGAATAGATTAATATAAATTTTTGAGGAATATCACAGTTAAGTTTGTTCAAATGGTTATCGTGTCTTCTCAACGTGGTTGTCATTTTCTCCACTTTCGAGTCAATTGGAGTGGTGGCTAAAAAAACCGTTTAAGCATGATGAAAGAACAAGCTTCAGAAAAATCAGTGCTTCGATAGCATCAGAATTTTTTGCAAGCTAAACATTGAAAATGCACCTGTGTCCTGCCAATTAGAGAAATTGCATTCCTTCAGAATTCTTATGAATGATTAGGATTGTATCAATTATTATTATAAAACAACAAGTAAGTTACACACTCCATAGACACTCAAAAAGTGTTACACGTTGAATGAGCACTAGCATCAGGGTGAGTCAAAATAAGATTGTTGAAATTAATACATTGTTAGTTAGCTAGTAAAATATTCACACGCTATAATATATTGAGTTGTATATGAAAATTTAACGAATAATACTGATAATCGATATAAATATCCATTAACATTCTTGGAATTGCTTGTTCATTGATGACTTTGTTGCCATGCTTTACATGGTGATTAATGTTTGTAGGGTTTGGAGCTGGTGAAGGCGTTGTTGGAGTCGGATAAAGTTCTCACCGACGTGTTTTTAACTGAACCAGTTCGCCAAAGTTGACCATTTTCCCAGTAATAGAATAAGAGGATCCTGATTAGCTACGATTCTACTCTTTAAAGAAGATCCTGATTTAAGAACTTGTTGTCAGATATGTGCCTACAATGTTCTATGTACGTCAATCGAAACTTTTTGTGGTCGCCTTTTAATTAAGATTTGTTTTTTATTTAATGCTATATGGTTTCATTAATTTGCACATAGGCTTGGGGAGGTAGCCATTCTTCTCTCGATTGTGAGGCAAAAAATGTGTTCCTCTTCTGTGTGATGATGCTATTTTAAAAAAATAATAGGTAAAGGTATTTTATTAGTATTGTAATAATAAAATATAGGGTAAATTATATTTAGTCCCTTATAGTTTGGGATATTTAAAGCTGGCCCCTTCATTCGCAATTCGATTAAAAAAATTTCCTAAGTTTGGAACAATTGTACCATTTGATCTCATGCTGGAATCGGTGTATTTCTCCGAAGAGGGACCATGGAAAATGACCAATATGCCCTCTCTTTCACTTTTACCTATTTTAACTGTGTTTCACTTATAAAATCTACCTAATAGAATATCTTTTCCGAGAATCTTCTATTCATCTAAAACTCCAATGAAACCAAAGTAGCTCAGGAGTCGATTAAGATTGTAAGCACTAGAGTTTTCTCTTGTCTTCGACTGAGCATCGAAGCTTAGGAGTCAATTAGGGTTGCGGGGGCTGAGTTCAAGGAATTAATTTGGGTTTTCGAAGGTTGGTTGCCCGAGCTGCTTTGGATTTAGGAAGTTGAGTCGTATTGCTTAGGAGTCGATTAGGGTTACGAGAGCTAGGTTGCGGAGCTACTTTGGGTCAGAATTCCTGGGCCAGCTGGGTTGTCGAGCTGCATTGTGGTTTTGAAGGTGGGTTATCTTACTGCTTGAATCCGTGTTTTGAAACTGGGTCACTGAGCTACATACAATCTGTGTTTTAAGAGAGCTGAGTTGAGGGTTGTAGAAGCTAAATTGGGGAATATCGTTATTCAATGCTATGTACAGTGAAGTCGATGATGATTCAAGGTACAATAATATTGAGTGCAAGTGTGGAGTTCACTCAAATTAAGCCACTCAACCCACCCTTCCCAAGTTTTCTCTTCATACGAAATCCACCCTCCTCCACTCTTTACCCAGCCAATGCCCTTCCCCACCTTCCTCTACCCTTTGCCGGTAACTGCTCATCCTCTACCCTTCCCTCTTGGCCCTCTCCTCTCTCGACTATTAAAAGTTTAAAGCATTGATTTCTTATATAACTCAAATTATTAGAAATCCTAGAATTTCTAATCGTTTGAGATTATTCTTTTTAAGTGGCTCAATCACTTTATGGTACTTTCCTCGTTGTTATTTGTTCTTGTTTATTGTGTAGTTGGTTGTAGCAAGCCTTACCTACATATCTATTTGTTAAATTCATTAACCTCTCCTCATCACTATCTGTCTCTTCACATAACGGATTCATATCATCAGGATCGATATCTTGAAAGTCTGTCTATTCATCAACCTCTTTAACAACATAATCATCACTCTCATCTAAATCTGACAAATGGAAGCTATTGTCATCACTCTCATCACCTTCATAAACTAATTCCAACGAGATGCATTTGAGGAAAGACAGAAGCACCAATAGTAAGTTTAGAGAAGAAGGACGGAGGCGGCGGAGAAGCATAGTGGGGGAGGAGAAGCACAACGGAGGAGTTGGGTTCACGTTTCTCGACGATGGGTTGGTGAGAGAGAGAGTGAGGGAGAGTAATTTTTAAAAGTTATAGTTTTGTCTTTTACAAAATTAAGATAGGTAAAAGTGAAAAGGGGGCATATTGGTCATTTCTCGTGGTCCCTCGCCGGAGAAATATGATGATTCTGGCACGAGGGGCCAAATAGTATAATTATTCTAAACTTAGGAAATTTTTAATTGAATTACGAATGCGAGGGGGAACAGTGTTAAATATCCCAAACTACAGAGGGCCACATGTAATTTATCCTAAAATATATACAAGACTCCAATATGCTACCCATAGAGACGTATTCTGAATGCGTTGATATTTTGGATTCACAGTTAATTAATGTAATGCTGCGTAAAGAAAAACTAAAAACATAAGTAGAGACTAAACATATTCCATTGGTGTTGACTGCCTAACGTTGATAGGGCGGCTAATTATATAATTGTGTGAAATGTAACACCAACAAATGAATGTTTCGAGCTCTTCAAGAGTATTATATAATTTGACAAATTTTTACAACATGGCTAGAATTTGTAAACATTTAATTGTTCCTGCAAGAATTAAAAAAAAAGACTGTTATTTTCAGTTTTTTTGTTTCGTGTTACTATTCACCAAAAATTACCAAAATGGTATAGAGAAAAAAATTCTCAAAATGATGTTCACGTCAATAACCTCTTTCCAAATTATGGGTTAAAAATCTGACCAAACTGGATTTTGGGTTTTAGACTCATATGAACCAGAAAATGGGTTAAAAACCCGTAATCCGATTTACGGATTTTTAAACCATTTTACTGGATTACGGGTAAAAAAATCTGTAATATTATGACTATATTATGAGTTTTTTTACCCTTTTTTGATTTCATGAAATAGATCTCAAAAATTTATGTGAATTCAAAAAAAAATTCTCGAATCGGACATCCGAGCACCAAGATATTGATCTTCCAAGTTTTTTTTACATAATTTCTCAATTTGAATTTTTTGATTTTTTGATTTTTTATAAATTAATAAAATACAAAAAGAATGAAAAGATGAAAATGGTACCGTCTTTTATTCGGATCGTACAATCTGGACACCAGTTTGAAAATTGTAATTTTTTTGATAAATTGAAAAAAAAAATCCGTGTAATTGAAAAACAATTAATTTTTTTCTCGCGTCTTAGTTTTTTTTGTTTTTTTACTTCGGAAAAAAAATCAAAAGATGGTTAAATTTTCCCTTTTTGTATTTTTTATAAAGTTTAGTAAAATTCAAAACTATTAAAATTGAGAGATTATGTAAAAAAAAATTTGAAGAACCATATCTTGGTGCTCGGATGTCCGATTCGAGAAATTTCTCTTTTGAATCCGCATAACTTTTTGAGATCTATTTCATGAAATAAAAAAGGAAAAAATCCGTAATACGGTCACGAAACTGGATTACGGGTTTTTAATCCATTTTCTGGTTACAGGTTAAAAACCCGTAATCCGGACCAAAATTACGGGTTTTTAACTCAGATTGGTGACGTGGACACTCTTTTGGTAATCTTTTTCTGGGTACTAAATTGGTAATTTTTGGTGTATAGTAGCACCAAAAAAAATATCCCTATTTTCATTCTTTATGGATAAAATCACATACTATCAAGAACCAGCACGCAGCAAGCAGCGGTTAACGATTTTTTCCATAATTAACCGGACCGCACGACGAGTGCGTTGCCCTTGCTACAGGCCCAAGATGTTCCGATCCAAAAGCCCAATACACAATTGTTGCGCTGACGAGATCCAAGCCCAGCCTCCAACTACCCGATCTTTCCTCCTCTTCCGATCTCTCCCCCCTCCCATCTCCACAAAATCCCACCGGAGAACTTCCCATCCAGTCCCCGGAGAGCTACTTTGGAGTTTCCACTTCTGCCCTCGCTCGCTACTTGATCAACAAGTAAGATACTTCCCTTGCTTTTTTACAGGATATAATGATTGTACGTATTTAGAATGTGAGCTGAAACTACGACTATTTTTTTTTGTTTGCTGCGATAGTACCTCTGCTATTGATTTTTTTGTTGTAGATTTATTTATTTATTTTTTAAATTTTGTCCGAATGCGATTTGGTCGGTTTCTGTGTCTAAATCCGTACTGGGTAACCTAAAGAGATTTAAATTTAAGTCGCTGTCTTTGGGTCTGGTGCTAAGATTGAGGGAAGGAAGATGTTTTCTGGTTAATGCTTGGGAGTTCGAGTTTCGTGGCGGTGCGTCTGAACGGGTGGGGTAGAACAAGGATCACTAGCAATGTTGGTTGGGAATTCGATCGTCGAAAATATGGGTTGTGCTTGTCTCGTGATTGGATGGGGATCGATTATTGTGAAGTGTCGATTTAGGATTTGAGGAGTTCATCTTATTTGGTATAAAGATGTGCTATTGCTGAGCTGGCCATTGTATTTTGAATTTTTGACTGGCTTCTTGAATTGGTAGCTTATCAGCTTGCTTGTTACATACCACAAAGTGTGATGCTTACTAGCTAAACCACTTTTTCTTTCAGATGTCTAATGGCGAGGAGGATCCCGTAGTTGCAGAGAGCCATATAAACCTAGGAGCGGCAGCATCTCATGATGACAATGTAATCCAGGCATCATGGATTATCAATTTGCTGCACCTCAGCTCTGTCTATGGCATAGCGGCTGGATACTGCATTTCAGCTTCCCTTCTGTCCATCATCAACAAGTGGGCTATCATGAAATTTCCTTACCCAGGAGCACTCACCGCATTACAGTACTTCACTAGTGCTGCCGGTGTCCTTGTATGCGGGCGGCTCAAGCTCGTAGAGCCCGACCCGCTTGACCTCATGACCATGTGGCGGTTCTTACCAGCAGCTATGATCTTTTACCTCTCACTCTTCACCAACAGCGAGCTCTTGCTGCATGCTAATGTCGATACCTTCATTGTCTTCCGTTCGTTGGTCCCTATTTTTGTTGCTATAGGAGAGACCCTTTTCTTGCACCAGCCGTGGCCGTCGCTGAAGACATGGTCGGCACTCGCTACTATCTTCGGTGGCAGTGTGCTTTATGTCTTGACGGATTACCAGTTCACGGTGTCAGCGTACATCTGGGCCCTTGCTTACTTGCTTAGCATGACGGTAGACTTCGTGTATATTAAGCACGTTGTTATGACCATTGGTCTAAACACTTGGGGCCTTGTGCTGTACAACAATCTGGAAGCCCTTCTTCTCTTTCCGCTGGAATTGCTTATTATGGGGGAACTGAAGAAGATCAAGCACGAGATCTCTGATGAATCAGATTGGCACACTTTTGCCGTGGTTTTACCTGTTGGTCTATCTTGCTTGTTTGGTTTGGCCATATCCTTTTTTGGGTTCTCATGCCGAAGGGCGATATCTGCAACAGGATTTACCGTTCTTGGTGTGGTGAACAAGTTGTTAACGGTTGTAATCAATCTGGTCGTTTGGGACAAGCATTCAACTTTTGTCGGGACAGTGGGACTTCTCATCTGTATGTTTGGTGGCGTTTGGTACCAGCAATCTACTGTCAAAAAGCCCAAGGCTTCCCCAGAGGTACAGGCGGAACAGAATGAGGAAGAACAACTTAAGCTACTAGAGATGCAGACCAACACACCAGACCAGAACGAGAAGGAGAATAGCGAGCCTCATCAGGCAAAATGAGGACATTGTTTTCATGGTAACAAAGGCGAACTGCAGATCGAGGTGCGAGAATGTTTGTGGATTTGTAGCAAAAACGGAATTTGTCCATGTATAAGGAAAGCAGCAACCTGGTGCATTCTTAGTGATTGCTCTGCTTCTTCCGTGTTGAATTGTTTCCAAGCCTGCCTCACTGCCCCTTGCCATACCTTAACCTTGAAGTTGACGTGATTGATTTTGACTCTCAACCCTAAGAAAGTCTCATGATACTCCGGTGCCTGGAAATTTTCGGGTGTTGCTATTGCAGCTCTAAGGTGTATCCTATTACTTCGGTTAATCTGCACAAACTTATTTGTTTCCTCCAGGCCCTACAACGTTTCCGGGGCAGTATAATCCTCTTGTATCGATACTGGTTTTTACAAGTTATGTTTGCTGGTAAAGATCAGACTCTGGCGCTGGCATCCGCATTGGCATTATTGTGAGCGAGGTACATGTACCAATTAAATGTTGATTCCTTTGTATCTGTTTTATATATTTATAAAGTTGCTCTCTCAATTCAATAAACTTATCAGTAGTCTGTTTCATGAGTTTTGGCTTATAAGTGATATTGTAGTCTTAGATTGAGGAGCCATGATAAAAGATTTTGTATGCGAGTCTCTGGTCCTGATCTTTATAGTTCCATGAATTGAATGTTCATCCGTCTCTTCCTGTTATGAACCTACCTGTGAAGGCTGTGATCTTGAGTCATCTTAATATTTACTCGAGTTGTTATGCTAAATCTGAAGGCTCCATGGACACGCTGCGTGCTAATAAATAACAGTTCTTAGTTAAACTGGAAATGCATTACAAATAGGATACTGATCACAAGTACAACTAGATGCAACATAAGCCGAAACTGACAATTATACACTTTTTATGCAACTTTGGTCCAACATCCACGTCGACTGATGTTGATGATGTCGATTAGCCAAAGATGTCAATGGCCTTGACCTTAGGCTTCTTCTCTTCCTCCTTGGGGCCAGTCACAGTAAGCTCGCCGTTCTCCATGGAAGCCTTGACATGATCCATCTTGGCGTTGTCTGGAAGTCTGAACCTCCTCGAGAACTTGCTGCTGCTCCACTCGGCGCGGTGCCACTTGTCGTTCTCCTCCTCCTGTTCTTTGCTCCTCTCCCCGCTTATCTGCAGCATCGCGTTGTATAGAGCAAAATTACATTACTGTTATATTTAAAAAGCATAGATTGCATACACTTTTTTAATTAAAGTGCTTGGAACCTCATCTACACTACCGACCTTAGCTTAGCTGGTCTAAATTAGGTTGTTATTTGACAGGCCACATCATCTTGTCATAAAATGACATGAAAGGTTGGCAAATATTAAAACATTCATCGATTTAGTTTAATTGTCTGAAATTCGCAATCTAATGAGTTCCTAGCCTGCGCCCGTAGATTGGGATCTCTTGGTGCATTGGGTCTCCATCACCAACTTCCTCCCGTTGTGGTTGAACCTTGTTCGTCGTGGTACTACTAGGAAAGTTTGGTTTGCATTTTTTCGGAGCAATTTTGTGGTGTACTTGTACTTTTAGAAACCCAGTGATTTTGCAAGTGGCTATTGTTCGATCTAACTGTGCTTCCGAAATCTCTGGACAAGATCCTTTTCTTTTTTCTTTATTACCATGCCCTCTGAGCTGTTTTGGCTCCTTATCTGTAGGGTCGTGGGCGAATGTTTGGTTTTTGGGGTCACCAGCCCTTGTACTTTTATGGTATTATTTACGGTCTCAAATTGCATAAAAAAATTAAGATAAAATATGAATCTGACGTGTTTTAAACATGTATGCATATTCATACATTATCTTAGGTCCAGTTAACGTTAACGTATGCTAGTAAAAGGGCGTAATCCGACACACGTATTTATGCGGTCCCTGGATTTTAGAAGAGACCAAAAACTACCTGAAAACTTATTGTCCCATCTCTAAATCTCTGTCTGGATGGGAACGTTAAAGCCCATCCTCTTCTCCGATCTCTGCATCTCTGGATAGGAACACTAAAGCCCATCCCCTTCTCCGTTATATATATATACACACACCCAGTTTCAAAAATCTCGGCAGGAATGAGGACTAAGGATCGAGCGAACAAAGTATATCAGGAAAATGACTGGAGGCAAGGGAAGTAAATCTGGTGGTTCCGGTGCTAAGGGAAGTAAATCTGGAGGAGGCTCCGGTGCTAAATCTGGTGGTTCAGGTGCTTCCGGTGGGGCTGGGAAAGCTCACAGTTCCCATGGATCAACAGCCGCCGCCACCAGCGGCGGAGATAAGTCCATGAAAGCTCCCGGAGGCGGTGGAGCCAATATCTCCAGGGATGCGTTCGAGAGTAACCCAGCTGGGTACTTCCACGGTCTCCACAGTAAGAAGTAGCGGAACTGGAGGAGAATGTATTTTATGTAAACATGCGTGGAAGTATTATTATATTTAGATATTAGCTGTACATAACTCATGTTTGTTTTGGTTTATTTTTCTTTTATTAGCTTATGCATCATATGAGAACTGATATGTATTTCTTTTCGTCTGCGTTTTAGTATTTTAAGTTGTAGAGTTCTGTGTTATGTAAAGTTACTCTATTTACTTTAAAGTAAAAGCTTTGTCCCATGGACCACATAGCAGTCCTATATGCAAACATTAATTACAAAACCAGGAAAAAGCACATAACCGGTAAATATTTCATGTATATACAATTTATTTTGGAAAAAAAAAAACAAAACCAACAACAGATTTGAAAATGAAATTACCATGTCCCAAAATTTGGTTAACAGGCAAGACAGCTCTTAATCAAAAACTTCAATTATTTCACAAACAAGATACACGATTTCATGATCACTGATGACACTTGCATCATATACATCTTTCAATTCTCACAAGCACAGAAATTGAAAATCAAAGGACAACACTTCTTATTCAAACTTCGGTACTCAAAGGAAGAAAGAGGCTGAGGAAAATATTGACGAGGATTACGAGAGCTCAATTAGCCAGAGATGTCGATGGCTTTGACCCCGGGCTTCTTCTTCTCTTCCTCCTTGGGCACGGTAACAGTGAGCACGCCATTCTCCATGGCGGCTTTGACCTGATCCACCTTGGCGTTGTCCGGAAGCCTGAACCTCCTCAGAAACTTCCCGCTGCTCCTCTCTACGCGATGCCACTTGTCATTCTTCTCCTCCTGCTCCTTGCTCCTCTCCCCGCTTATCTGCAGGATCCCGCCTTCCTCCACTTCAACCTTCACCTCCTCCTTCTTGAGCCCCGGGACGTCCGCTTTGAACGTGGGCCTCCGGTGTCTCCTTCCAGTCGATCCTCGCGTTAGCGAAGGCCGAGGTCTCCCGGGAAGAGGCGGGGACGTTGGCAACCGAGTTGTTGAGGAAGCCATCGAAAGGGTCCCACAGGTCGAGGGAGAATGGATCGAACACGTTGGTTCTCCGGCCACCAAAGAAGCTCGGAATCAGCGACATTGTTTGATTGCAACTTGGAAATAAAAAGCTTTTGAAGATTGTTAATGGCTAGAATGATTTGTGCTGTCTGTGATTTTTTGACGTGGATGGGAATTGTTGGTGAGGGCTCTGTTTATAGTGGGAAGGAGGAGTTTTCTGGTTAATTCGAAGTGGGATCCAGTGAGGGCGAGAGAGTTCTAGAAAGTGACAATTTTAGTTAACGTCCATTCGAGTTTTCGGTGTGAATTATTTCATTCCGAGTTAGGCAAAAGCACTACTTACCCAAATTACAGCAGGTTCTAATTATATCTGTAACCGATAATACTTATTCTGATAACAAACGTACAAGAAACAATGTTAAATTTAATGGTCACCAAAGTATAAAATAATTTGAATCTATGTTGGATGAAAAACCAACGTGATGAGAAATAGAATTGTATAGTAAAAAACATTTAATCCAGACAGGTTATATTATTAATTAAAATACTGCCTCTCTAAAAAGTGTGTGTTTTTATTTTGGGCAAATTATCTCTTAGTCTCTGGTCTTAATCGAATTTTTCTATCGGAACATTTCTTCTTCATAAATGATTTAGTCGTACCTATTTTTTGAAAAAATATTGGTCTCGGGACCCTGGTTGATTTCAGAACCCGTTTTTCATTTTTTTGACATGTAAAATGACTATTTTACCCCTTCACAAAAGGAAAAAAATAATGATTATTTTGTCTTTTTGTGAAGAGGGAAAAAGTCATTTCATATGTCAAAAAAGGCTGATTTGGTCGATGAGGATCTCAGACAAAAATTTTCTTATAAAATAGGGATGGATTTTTTATTTATGTAAAGGGACTAGAGGGTAATTTACCCTTTTATTTTTTCAATAGTTAATTTGTGTTTTCATCGATTAAAAAATTACTTTACCACTATATTGTTTAATCGTCAAAAATGTTCGACGATGTTATTTAATGATCTACTATTGAATGATTTCTTGGGAAACAATCACACATATATGAAGAAGTAAAAAAACTACCTTCTGAAAGATTAAGGGGGGAAAACTCCCCTCCATTTCTCATAATATTTTTTTTTGTAACTTATATTCAATTGTTAATTTGTTGGACACTTTCGAACCACCGAATAACACCAAGCCAACTTATTTCTATACATTTTAAAAAAAATATTTTGCTAACTTTTCCTATGCTAATAACCAGATGTAAAACTAAAAACCATGGGCGCGAGATTGATCGGGACGAAGGTGGTAGAAGCTTAGAGAAAATCCGAAAACCGTACAAACCCATGTCGCATCGCGACATCATTCTCTTTGGCTCTGGAAGGACCAGAAACCACCAGAAGCCTCTTGTCCGATCTACATATTTCTGGATAGTAACGTTAAAGCCCATCCTCTTCTCCTACTCTATAAATACCGAACCCAACCTAACCCACTTTGTCATACATTCGAATAAAAAAAAAGTTGACAAAAAATCTTGAAAATCAAGTTCAAAGTTCATAATTTTGTGATCAACGATGGCGCTAATTCCGAGCTTCTTCGGTGGCCGAAGGACCAACGTGTTTGATCCCTTCTCCCTCGACCTGTGGGACCCTTTCGACGGCGTTTTCAACTCCACCGTCGCCAACGTCCCCAGCTCTTCACGGGAGACCTCGGCCTTCGCGAACGCGAGGATCGACTGGAGGGAGACACCGGAGGCCCACGTGTTCAAGGCCGACCTCCCGGGGCTGAAGAAGGAGGAGGTGAAGGTTGAAGTGGAGGAGGGTGGGATTCTGCAGATAAGCGGGGAGAGGAGCAAGGAGCAGGAGGAGAAGAACGACAGGTGGCACCGCGTCGAGCGGAGCAGCGGCAAGTTCCTGAGGAGGTTCAGGCTGCCTGAGAATGCCAAGTTGGATCAGGTCAAGGCTGGCATGGAGAATGGTGTCCTCACTGTGACCGTCCCCAAGGAGGAAGAGAAGAAGCCTCAGGTCAAGGCTATTGACATCTCCGGCTAAGTTAATTGGCCAACGTTCAGTTTGTTCATGGTCTTTGTCGGATCCCCCAAGTTGTGTAATCATAATAAGGGTCTTCAAGGTTTCTCTCTGTTTGTGTGTTGTCATCTATGTAATTTGGTTTTCGGGTTGCTCATGACTATGGTTTATGAGATGTGTGTCTTATGTAATGCAACTTCGCGTCTACATTATGTAATGAAATTTTGAGTTTGATTAGTCTTATTATCTCCGTAAGAGGCCAAATTTGTTTTGAGACTTGATGCATGCGTGCGAGAACAACGGATCAAATTAAGCCAGTCTGACAGTATATTACAATTTCTATCTTCGGGTTACTAACTTCCCTATCCTAATAGGGGACCTCTATTTCTATTAAATAATTCTTCCAGGTGAAAGCTATTTGCGATGCATTTGCCTCCGAAATAGCTCCTTCACATTCTGATGGTGTGTTTTCATGGCTATCTTGACGCTCACATTTCGCCATTCTCGAAGAGAGAACAAATGCAACTGTGACTGCTGATAAGACAACTAACTACTATACACCAATGGCATCAGTTCTCTGCTGCAAAATTTCCTTGACGTTTCGGAAGAGGCCTTTATCGTATGGATTTCTGAATCTACTATCTGTGAAGCATTCGCCTGAATCGGCAGAAAGTTTTAGGACATAAATCAGAGTTAATAGATTCGGTAGCTTCAAGCACATAAATACAGAGAAGTCCAAACCTTGCTGCGTCGGAACGTTGCCATGGAACTCCGGGTACTTCCTCCAGTTTATCTGCAAGGGTAAAACCAAACTTTAACCTTTGACAATAGTTGTTCAGAATTTTGAGAGGGCATAAGCTTAATGCTGTGCAAGAACAGCAGAATTGACCTCGCTGTCATAGCTGCTGATTGTGTTGGCTTGAGACTTACCCACTCATCGGTCCTGATGTTGAAGCAGATGCAATAGACATGCCATAGGAAGAATATGCTCTGTGATCAGAAAACAGACGGTGTCTCAAATGCATTAATAAACAGCAATACCACCCTATATCGCTGCCAGAGTCAAAAAGCAGCATTTATCAATGACAAAACAAAAGTACCTGCCACAGAACCTGAAGAAGGGAGAATAACATGGTACCGGTCACCAATGCTCCCATCAGATTAGGCTACCAAGCATTGGAAATTAGCGTAGGCATTAGTACTCTGAAGCACAACAGGTCACATCAACAGCGTTCCTTGTAAGACCAACATCGTACCTTAGATTTGGCTCCATTAAGAACGGGTTCACAAACTGGAGTTCAGCAAAATGATTGCATCAGTTGCCTTAGTAAGGTACTATCCAGTAGCGAAAGGTGAAGTTCCCATGTAGGTAGTGGCATAATGATTGCAAGTGAAAAAAAGGGAGGAAATGCGTGCACGTACATGGAAATGAGCAGAGTACAAAGGAAGCTTCTGTACATAGAAACCCGATAAGAATTACCATGAAGAGAGCATGGTTCTTCTCCCCTGAAAAAAAATGGTGGCATAACACTGCAATCAGACAAGGTGAATAAGCCAACGATACTTAATTAGTACACAGTGGCTATTACGCTTCTCCAAAACTTGAGGAGGTTACCTATACAATTCCCAAAAGCAGGGCAATGGTGATCATATCCTTTGACAAATGCTTTGCAGCTCTTGCAATATCTTGTCCTACTGTGTAGTACAGACCCCTGTGGAAAATACACTTCAACTTAAAATCTAAAGATGCACGGGATACCATGAGACGGGTCATGGCCATCAAAGATATTCAATCAAATGAGCGCCAAGTAAGAGTTTGTTCCGTTAAACATTCAGGCTCTACAAAACCTCTACATGAGCCTCTACTCCAGCGTCTCCAACTCCATTGTCCTCCGAAACCGAAGCTTTATACGTCGTATAACCGGGATCACTCAAGAACATACTGCAAGATTCATACACGCACAATCTACTTTGTTTAAACCAAGCCAAGTACTTTCACGATACAAAACAAGCAAGCAGGTGAAAGGAGGAACTACCTATACACACCAGTTATGAGCATAGCCACCTCTATATTGAACGCCATATTGATGCACCACGGAACCCCTGCGAATAGGGTTGACCAATGGATATGATTAATTGGTCAAACACAGATCACATAACCGAACCCGCTTTAATACCATATCAGAAGTTTCATATCCAAACTCAACTTTGGCAAACAACATGGTGGAAAAACGATAGCGTTCAAATTCTAACGATGTGTAGTTCTTAATGTAAATAATATACCGGATATAATTCAACACCAGAGCATCATACCATGCCTACTAAAACCGGACACGTGTAACAACAACGAGCCATTAGATCAAATCCGCTCATATCCAACCTAAAATCCACAATAGGACGAGTTTTTACTCACCTGGGCGAACAGCAACGAAGTAAACCGTCCAAACGAGGAGGACACTGAAGAAGACGACGGCGGGAGCGGAGGCGGTGACGCCGAGGACCCGGCGGCACCATCTTCCCACGGCTAGGACCAGAGCGAGGACCAGCGCGGCGAGAATGAGTTGGATGATTAAAGGGAAAGCGGGGAAGAGGAAAGGGTTCAGGGATACGGCGAGGTGTGTGAAGACCGCACTGACGAGGGAGACAGTCAGGCGACCGGTCGTCCACGTCGCCGTGGGTTTCTTCGGTGTTTCGGTGCGGAGTGGAAGCATTTAGACCTGAAGAGACGAGTGGAAGACCGGTTGTCTCCGCCTGATTTTACGGGTGGCAAGGTATAATTAAGAATGACAAGTGGTACCTTTATATATACTGTATACAGGTGATCGGTCACCCAGATCAGTTTTAACTATGTTTTAGAAAATTTTCGGGAGAATTAAACCCAACGTAGCCAAGTAGAATTATGATCTTGTAATTTTTCTTATTAATTATTGAGTATATGTTATTTGATTATTATTATTTTTGGGGATTTTTGATGTCAAAATTGAAAATTGATGACAAACTTTTCATTTAAAATGACTAAAATACTTAGATCAATTAGTGATAAGGTTATTATATGATCTTGAGTTTGAGTCTTTGCAAATGTAAGTGCTGAGAGAACTCTAGAATTTGATGAGTCTAAGTTTTTAGGATGTTCTCCAAAAATATTTCATTATTTAAATTGGTTACGAACGATTTATATTGAGAAAAAAAAACGATTTAATAGTATGCATCGTTAACAAATTAGATAAACTCTAAGATTTAATTTCCATGGTGGCGTAATTGTGGAATCAACATTCGCTTCATCTTGCACTCTCTCCTTGATATAGTCCACTCTACTTGTACTTTCTTTTTACCATAATTCATTTCATCTATGATTTCTCCTCAGCAACATCAACTCTATTTTGCACTTCGTCTTCATCAAAATTTACTCTAGCCTATTGTTGGAATTTTAGAGTACGAACCTCTAAGTTTATAGCAGCGGAAGTTAAAATTTTACCAACGATAATCTGACCATGGTAATATAACATAAATAAACTGTAAGAATAAACTTATAGTGGATAGTAGATCGATGTTCTTTGTGGATCGATGCTCTGTCGTTGAGCAATCCCTCTACTATGGTATCCACGTAGCATGATCTACGAATTTTTGAAAGTCGTGATCTTCGTGAATTCACTAGGAGAATTCTTAACCGAAGAACAATATAGAGAAGTATGATTTTTGGTGTGTTTTATGGTGTTCCAAATCAACTATATATATAGCAAATGTAAATTAATTAATTAATTAACTTTTAATTAATTAATCAATTATTAAAGTAATTAATTAATAAAAGCAAAAGTGACAATGATTTATAATCTAATTAATTATGAGAAGACAAGTATTCTCTCCAAGTCTATTCGAGGAATGAATCCTATTCTTGGCTCAACTACCACGCACATATACTTTGTGGTGTGCCTAACACATGCCATATCTACCCCGTTAGGAGTGCAAGCGTCGGTCATGGTTAAGGTCCATCACTCTGTATATGCCGTGCGTATTGACCTCAAGTTAAAGGACTATTACACTACTCCACAAACCGATATTCCCGTAGACACGTAAATAGAATACATCAAACGGCTTCTCGGTCGGGTATACCAATACTCTCCAAAGTATCTGTGCATCCATCATGAAATACTTAGTATTTCGTAGTTGTGATAACCACTATATCCTCTAAGGATATGATGCAGATCGCACACCAATCTTCATTGCATCATCGATATCCCATTCTCGATGATCATTGATTGGGGCAATTTAAGAACTATGTTTACTATTAATTGAGATCTCACATTCTCAATTACAACATAAGTTCATGGGAATATAAATATGAATATATATATATATAAACAATCAAACGATACATTCATTTTATATATAATGCCAAATATTATTAATCAAATTAATATTACAACTGAATATTGATCAAATACAATAGCCTATCCAGATTGTCTCTAGGACATATAAATACTAACACCTATAACTTTTTCCTCATCTTCAACATCTAATCTATTCACACTATAAATACTCCTCTTCAATATCTACTTCCCATCACACATACTCATCTTTAACCTTCACTTTAGGAGCTTGCATTTGATCTTCAACCTCAAGTTCAATAGCTTGTACTTGATATTCAACTTCCATTTCAACACTCTGAACCTTAGAAACACCCTTACTAATATCCTCAGAAACCTCATTAGCCTCTGCATCATCTAAAAGACCACCTTCATCTTTGACAACACCCAAAGGACCATCCTCTTTGATTCTATATTTTTACTACAAATTAGTTACTTTGGGTCTAATTTCGCGAGCAAACAACATCCTCCATTTTCAACTTATAGCATAAATGTGTATACCTCTCTCATCTTCTTCCAGTACATCACAAATATGAATAAGATATCATCATCTTTGTTGATTTTAAATTCTCTGTAGTTTGAATTTCAACATATCATATTTAAATTGACCATAAAGTGATCTATATGCATACTGAAACAAAACTCTATAATAATATCATTCGGGGTTGATGTTGTCGTAAAATATCAACTTATCTTTGCAGATAAACTCTATAGTTCGTAAGAGGGTCTACATCGTCATCAACAATCGAAATACTAAATTTAAGAAAATTATGGTTTTCGATTTGGGGGAAATTTTGGGCGACGATGATGAAAAAGAGAAACAACCTAAATGTAATGCTTAAGAGAAGAGAAAGGGATGAATGGTGGATTTTTTTTTTAAGAAAAAGATCTCAAAAAATCCCTCAAGAAAACCCAAACGATAAAATTCCTAAAATCAATTAGACAAAAAGAAAATACACTTGATACGTTTACAAATTTATATCATTTCAAACCAACAATTATGTGAACTTTGACACTTTGAAACATGTTTACTAAATTTAAAACTAACAAGGTGATAATAAGGACGATCTCATTGAAAGTAGAGACACGCACCTTAAACGAGCTGGGCGTCGAGCTGGAGCCGAGCCAATTGTAGTTCCAGATTTATGTTATTTTATGTTTTGCCAGAGAGTTCCAGATTGAACGGCCCACGACAGCCCTTTTTCAGTTTGAAATGAGCTCAGATTAATTATTGAAATTTTTCAAAAAAAAAAATATGAAATTGATAAGCTTTAGTTTTTTTTTATATATCCAGAAATCTAATAAGTATAATAATCAAGATTTATGAGTTGCGTAAATGTAAAAAATGTGACCAATCTCTTTTATTTAAAATATTTTTATATTGTTGTATTTTCAAACTCCAAACTTGCTACAAAACTTATCTTGCCGTCAATTTGAGATATCGTTGTTAAACGGATAGGATTTGGTTATGTTATCCTCCCCAAACAATAAAACTGAATTAAATCTTAAAATGTTGGATATGAAATTTAGGATTTCGAATTGTCTAGAATTGCGATTTTATTCCACGCGTTAGGTTGCATGATTGAACGTGATCCTTCCTAGCAATTCCCAAGTTAATTATGATTTCAGCACTTTACAGCTACAGCGATTTGTTTATGGATGTCACCAACCTAATATTTGTTTATAAAATACTCAAAAAAGCTGAAGAAAGTGCTGTTTCCAGTGGAAAAGATTCGTGATTAATGATTATTAACCTTAAAGTTGCAAACTCGAAAAAGGACAACGAGCTAATAGTAGCTGGCAGCCTCTAAACCTTAGACCTAGAGCAATTCACGTTATTTCGAATCACGTTATTCATGTTTATCTTCAACGCGTGACCAGTGGTGACCCATAGCAAATATGTTTTTCTTCGCAGAGATGCAAAAAAATTGAGCGATAAATTACGACCAACAAATTCATGAGATGTTACGCGAGATCACAGAATCACACGTTACCCAATTTGATAGGTAGAGCGATGGAGGTTTTGGGACGGGAGTGAGAGGTGCAGATATATCACTTGAACAGAACAATGTCTTGTTGATGCATCCTTCTAGTATTATAATATTTGATTATATGGTGTCTAAGGTCTATTTAGTACGGTTAATAAAATTTAGCTGTTAATTGTTGGCTATTAGCCAACTAATGATCCCTAACAGCAAAACCAAACACTCACTAAGAATCTGTTTATTTACACAATTTTATGGCTGTTAATTTATCTATGTGGTACCCGTTTGACAAACATGTGATTAGTAAAGATTACTGAAGTAATTATGCCTCAAATTTATAAAAAATAACAAACAACAACCACTTAATATAGGTGATAAATATATTGTTATAACTTAACTAAATTTTGAATTTGAGACATTCATAAAACATCAACATAACAAATTTTGAGAGAGTTTTAAAATTGTTCAAATGTTTAAATTAGACAGAATATATTTTCTGATACCAGATGATATAAAAAATGATTTCTAAAGTCATGAGTGTGATAAACTTGTTTGCATGTATAAAAAATTAAATTTCATTTTATTTTAGAATTTCTAATATAAAATAAACATTCAAAAATGATATTAGATTGAGATGATCTCAAGATGAGAGCTAAATATCAAATCTTACTTTAACAAATTCATCTTACTCTAACAAATTCATATTTTGTTAGTGAAATCAAACTCGAATAAACGTCAACCAATCAATTTGGTTTGAAGAAGACGTTGAGATTGCAACTTAGCAAGTAGCCTCCGAAAAGCCTTAAAGGCTATCCATAACTACTGTTTGTTTAGTTAACCATGAGTTGTCTCTTGGCGTCCCGCCACAAATAGCCTCCGAGGAAAAGATAGGCATTGTACATGATTCATTGTAATGTTTGTTAATCAGGCGGCTGCATGTAGGTAACTGTCCTAATCTAATGTGTCAATTAATTGGTTGTGGCTCACTTAACGCCAGACCTGTCAGTTTTTTCCTGAATGGTGTCTACCAGCGTTTCCATTGCCAAAATTACAAATTAGTACATGGTTGAACCTTAACGATCAAGTTGTACATCAATAACTAAAAGGGTAACACTCAACAAACAGACGAATTAATGAAAATAGTTACTATAAATTTTGAGTTTGAGTTATTATTAAACTATTACAGTTACGTAAACTAGAACCATAAATCAATTACACAAACACATCATATTATTGACTGTAGTTTGTTTTAGTGTAATCAATACATTTCGAGTTTTGTTACTTTGAATACAATAATTAAATATTTACTTTTTACCTATCATCCAAAAGTTATATCCGATTAGCAGCAATATTAATCTACCCAATAAATTTCGAAATAAAAAATTACATATAAAGAATCAAAATGCTACAAAAACAAATACAGGAACATAACCGATGGTACTAAAAATAAGAGATCTTAGAAGATTAAGCATCAGTCTGTGGTCCACATGATGGAATGTGCATATTATTTTTGACGATAAGGCGATCAACTGAATTACATATACAATATAGTTCTCGTAATCTGGAAAAAGAAATTTAGTCATTATGTAAAAGGTTACTAAATTGTGGTCTTTTCCTGTCTCCTTCACTACAGTTTTGGTAAGTCAATGATCTTTTAGGAAAGTAATAAATTTATATTACAAAAATACACGTTCCTAACTTCCCCTAACCCTAATCCTAAAAAAAATCCACCGACCCAACAACTATATAATAATTTATTATCTATAGTTATCATCCGATAAGTTCGGTTGACTTACAAAAAAATAATAATAAAGGTATAACCCAAAAGAATATATGAACAGCTCAATATATTTTTGTAATCACAAAGATGAATCAATATATTTTTATAAAATATAATAATAGACCTATACTGTATTTTACTAACAAATACTGCAAGATTCTCCAAACCAAACAATGGCACTTGCCAATGACAAAAACTTTATCATTCTTAAAATTATAATTAATCTAATTTAATAAGCCCCGAACAATAAATCATGTATTTTAACAGAAAATAAACATGGCACTTGCCAAGCCAACTTCAACTTCCTAGCCGAGCAAATAATAAATATTAAATAGCCGTAAATATTTTCCTCGCCCCAAATGGAAACTCAGAATAAAAACGACAATAAACTCAACTCTGGTTAGTTCACAAGCCCTTCGCTATCCACGCTCCCAAAAAAATAATAAAACAAAAATCAAATTTAAAATAAAATGAATAAAATAAAACAAAAAATTACTACATTTTCCCCCACCCTGTCTCTCTCTATAATGGAAATCTTCCCACAGCGAAACGACGACCGCTACCGGGTGGTCTTCTTCCACTCCGCTCCAAGCTAAAAGCTAAAAAAAAGAAAAAACCACCAAAACGCTGCGTTGTACTTCGTTTGGCTTCCAATCTACAAAAAAAAATTGGAGAAAAAACGGGAAAAAGGAGATAAAAAGGAGAAGAGAGGAGATCTGTTGGGAAATGGAGGAGGAGAAGACGGCGATTACGCGGGGGCTAATCGAGGCGGTTGACGAGATATCGGCGTTACCGGAGTTCCGGAGTCCGGTGAGGAAGCTCTACTGCAACCTGGCGAGGCGGGTGAAATTGCTGATCCCAATGTTCGAGGAGATTAGGGAGAGCAGAGATCCGTTAAGCGAGGACGCGTCCAAATCCCTAACCGCTCTCAAGGAAGCTCTCGATTCCGCCAAGGAGCTCCTCCGCTTCGGCGCAGAAGGCAGCAAGATTTATCTGGTTAGCTCCTCTCTTTTCTTCTTTTTTTTTTTAAATTGATTTGTTTTTTTTAAGTTATGAGGTAGGTTCCAAGGGATCTCGAGCTATTCGCGTCTTATCATTTGGAATCGGTCGGGATTTGGATTCTTTTCTCTTGTTTTTTTTTCTTCTTCTTTAGATTAAGCGCTATCTGGTGATTTAGAAAGGAAATTAGTTAGAGCAATTGGTTGAAGTGATTCTTGCGTAGTGTGAGCTGCTGATGTGGTCAAGAGATGAATATGTTTTCAGATCTTAGTGAGTTTGATCTAGCGCTGTTTAGGCCGGAGTCAGATTCCTTATTTCAGAAATGTGTAGTCCGATGATTCTTGATTTTGTTCTATTCTCTTGTCCTTGTTTTTTCTTAGCTTCGGATTGCTTCAAGGGCTGTTAATGATGAGGGCAGTGCTGAGTCGGGTTCGCTCTCGGTAGCCATGTGTATGTTGATTTGATGGCTACCGAGTTAATTGGGTGGTGAAATTTTATCACTGATAAGTTGGGTCCAACACTGCCACTTTTCAATTTGCGGTTCAACACTTCCCCCCGGCATGATAACTACTTTTCATATGCTTTCCGCTTAAGGCGAGGATTCAGTTGAATGCATCACTTATAAATTGGGCTCCACTATCATCACACTCAAAATGAGGACTGACTTCAAGATCTTGGTTTACTTCTTGTTGTGAAAATGGGTGGCTAGTCTTTGTTGGAATTACCAAATCACTAGTTGCGAGTGTGGTGGGCTAGTTTATAATTGTGGAAGATCCACTTACTCATCACCTTGAGGTTTTTGGTAAGATATGGAAATTCCTAGTCTTGTCGACAATACCTGCCATGGGAGCTTCCATTTCGATGGGGTAATCAGATTTGCATTCCAAGGTGTATACTGGTTTCTGTGTTTCTCGTTGAAACAGAGGATAATAACTAATTCAAATTCTGTTTTCTTTGACGCACTTTACCAAGAAATCATTGCCACTACACTCACAAAATGTGGTTATGTGTTTGCCTGTTATACACTGCTTTGTTTGTGAGGATGTGTCTACTGAGTTCTCGCAAGACCTTTGTTACTGTTACAAGAAAATCTTCACAAAATACGCTCCAATGAAGTGCAAATGTTAGAAAATGTAGTTACTGTGATGGTAATGTTTTGCTCTCAATATGAATTCTACCCCCGTTGCAGGTACTTGAGGGGGAGCAAATCATGAACAAGTACCATGAGGTGACAGCTCAATTGGAACAAGCTCTGAGTGGAATACCTTACGAAAGCTTTGATATATCTGATGAAGTCAAGGAACAGGTAACAGATCATTGGAATCTTATCAGTAGTTAAATGTTGTTCTTTAGTGCTTTGAATGACCTCAGCCAAATGTTTTCATTTTGTTCTTACCAAAATTCCAAATTGCCAAATTGGATTTTGGGGAAGACTAATATTTTCGCCATATGCTCTTGACCTCGAGGCTCTTTTCTGTGAGGTTTCAAAGCTCTGATACAGAGAGGAATTAGCAAAAGCTTCTGTTTCCAAAAGTCCAAGTTATCATATTCTTCTAATGTTGTTAGCCATAGCTGATATGATATTTTTTCTTTTTTGACATGCTAGGTTGAGCTTGTGCTTACTCAATTCAGAAGAGCCAAGGGAAGGGTTGATACAATTGATACTGAGCTGTATGAAGATCTGTTGTCCCTTTATAACAATACTGATGATACAACAGTAGATCTAGCTATATTGCGCAAGTTGTCTGAAAAGTTGCAGTTGATGGGGATCATGGATCTCATGCAAGAGTCGTTAGCTCTTCATGAGATGGTTGCTGTCACTGGAGGAGACCCTGAGGAAAGCATTGAGAAAATGTCAATGTTACTGAAGAAAATTAAGGATTTTATTCAAACGGAAAACCCAAACCTCGATGCTCCACCAAGACAAAATAATCTTGCTGATGGTGGCATCGGACAGGCACCTACTGATGGGAATCACAAAACCCCAATTGTACCTGAAGATTTCCGCTGTCCAATCTCACTGGAACTAATGAAGGATCCTGTCATTGTCTCAACAGGACAGGTGGTTGATGTTTGCTTTGATGCTCCATTATTAGCAAATCACGTGAACCTTAACATTAAGCTAGGTTTTATTGATGGGTTCATCCATATGGGGTTATATTCTTCTAGCGTGCTTTCTGCTTTGACTCGTCTTATCTTTTCAATTTACTTTCCTAGAGTATGGTCCAAGAATTTTTATCAACCGTGAGGTGTTTTGAAGCAGAAAGAAAAGTGCCTTAAAGTTTTCTCTTTGATGCATCACGTCACCGGACCTTAGATGCAGAGAATCTAGTATGTATGCCAAACTCTCTGTGGGTTTGCTTGCTGTTATTCTTGCTATCAATTCTTTGCCCGTGTTTCTTCATGTGAAGAGCTTGAGATACTCTGGAGGCTATAGACAGGATAGATATCCCATGTTATATTCAATTAATAAACACAATGGCAAATCTGTTTGATTTCATGTTCTTTGCATGTGCCTAAATGTAAGTCATGTCTTCTGTTTCTGTGGGTCTTCAACCTCTGACAGCTTGTATTTAATGTCATAGACGTATGAGCGGAGTTGCATAAAGAAGTGGCTGGACGCAGGGCATGGCACCTGTCCAAAGACGCAACAGCCAGTCACCAGCACAGAACTCACGCCCAACTACGTTTTGCGAAGCCTCATTGCCCAGTGGTGTGTAGATAATGGCATCGAACCACCAAAACGGCCCAGCACTTCTCGATCAAACAAAGCAACATCTGCTTGCTCACCTGCTGAACGTACAAAGATTGAAATTCTTCTTCAGAAGCTCACATCTGGCAGTCCTGAAGACCAAAGATCTGCCGCCGGGGAAATTCGGCTTTTGGCCAAGCGCAATGCAGACAATCGTGTGGCTATTGCTGAAGCTGGGGCAATCCCTCACCTTGTCTGTCTCTTGTCGACACCTGATTCTCGGACCCAAGAGCATGCTGTTACGGCAATCCTTAACCTGTCTATATGTGAAGATAACAAGGCAAGTATCATTGCAGCCGGGGCAGTTCCTGGTATAGTCCTTGTCCTCAAGAAGGGTAGCATGGAAGCCAGGGAAAATGCTGCTGCCACACTTTTCAGCCTTTCAACGGTGGACGAAAATAAAGTTACTATTGGATCTCTAGGTGCCATTCCTCCTCTTGTAACTCTTCTTACCGATGGTACCCAAAGAGGGAAAAAGGATGCTGCGACTGCACTTTTCAACTTGTGCATCTACCAAGGAAACAAAGGAAAGGCTGTAAGGGCAGGTGTTATCCCTACATTGATGCATCTGATGACGGAACCCGGAGGTAGCATGGTAGACGAGGCATTGGCTATACTTGCCATACTGTCAAGCCATCCAGAGGGCAAGGTGGCTATTGGAGCAGAAGGGGCAGTGCCCATTTTGATAGAAGTTATTGGCAGTGGATCTCCCCGAAACAGAGAGAACGCAGCTGCAGTTCTTGTACATCTTTGTGCCGCAGATCCAAAACATATGGTAGAGGCGCAGGAGCTTGGGGCTGTTGGACCACTTACAGATTTGGCACAAAATGGGACTGACCGAGGAAAACGAAAGGCTCAACTGCTGCTGGATCGTATTAGCAGGTACCTTGAGCAGCAAAAGTTGGCAGAGTCGCAAACAGAACCTCTGACCGAGGCTCATACACAGCAGCCATGGCCGTCCGTCATTGCAAATCCTGCTGACAGCTGACAATTTTTGTTCACAATGATATTCTTCTTTTAATCACTTGTCTCTTCGTGTGCATTCCAAGAGGCGCTTTGCTTTCGAGGTTGGCTAGGTGGAAGATCACCTCGCCGGGTTTGACGCACGAAAGGGCGGCGTATACCACTTGCAAGAAACCATTCACGCGTCCATCCAAGGGTGGCGGAGGAGCAGCGGGAACAAGGAAGCTCTGATGCATCTGACATGTACCATTGTAACTTCAAATCATCCTCAGTTTTTTACGAAGCGATGTCTCGTGTATTTCGAGCTGATCTTCCATTGCCAGTAATTGTGATGCAATGGATGATCGAAAGCAAAGATTGGAACCATGTATTATACCGCCCAAGTTTGTCTCAACTTGTTTGCCTTCGTTTGTTTACGTGAGGCCAGGGGAATGAATCGAAGGAATCATCCCCTGCACACCAATAAGACTAGCCACAAATGACTATTACCTATTCTTCTTGTTCGTCTTTTATTTCTTCTTCTTCTTCCCACTAATTTTGGTTTTGTGCTTGTATACTTCACTTGAGGTACATTTTGCCGTTTAGTTTTAATGAAGGTTGCATTCTCAGATTTCGAATTTGGCATTTATGGGTTAAACTGAGTGGTCCTTCAGATTTCTCGACGTGGTCGCAGTGCAGGAAAACCGGCTTGCGAAATTGCCATCGTCTGTGCTTGTGATTTATCACCAGAATGGACAACAAATCAAGTCCTCCGGTTATATCCTGGACCACCAGGATCTTCCTTTGGAAATGAAACAATTGTCTGGTTGTTTCTTCTAATCCTTGAGGTGAACACCAACCTTTGGCGACATCTAGACTTATTAATTATGTTTTTTTATGAATGTTTAATTTGGACCTAAATTTTTTGGAATTTTTGACAGTTTTAAATTTTATTTTTCTTTCAAACAAGATTTTATCATTTTCATAAAGAGTGAAATTGAACGACTCATTGGAAAGGGTACGATATATCAAACTTTTGTGATTTATTAGTTACGTTTACCCTTACATGCATGCATGGTGAATGTTTCTCCGGGATTCAGAGTTGAATATTACAAATTTTATTTGAAAGAGATAATAATACCTTTTACGTATGTATGTGAACTCAAAAAACTCCTTAAGAGAATACAAATAATCTATTTGGATCATTGATACCCACCCATCTTGATCCCTCGTGATCCACAAGTTCGATAGAGATAAAGAATGATATTTAATTAGTAGTTATTTTTAATATTTTGATTATTGTTAAGAGTTTTAGTTATAGTAAAATTACAAGTATTAGTAATTATCTTTAGTATTTTGATTATTGTTAAGAGTTTTAGTTATAGTAAAATTACAAGTATTAGGTTTCTTTTAGTTTTCTATAAATAGGACTTATGGTTTATTATTTTGGGGAGTTGAATTTGATTATAAAAATTGAGAATTTTCTTTACTTTGTCTTGTTATCTTGTGTTTCTCATTGAAACTCATAAGTTCAAGGCTCTATCGTTGTGGTATTACGTTTCCGTCTGCATCAGTTGGTATCAGTGACCAGTCTACGCTCCTTGAGATACCGTCAAAGAGGGACGCACAAAAGGAGGTGACCAGCCGTGATCATCTAGGGCATCGGATCGACGTATTGTCGGAACAACTAAGCGAGGTTCTCACCTTGCTACGTAACATCATGGTCACTCGGATGGGTACCACACAGCAACCTACCAATGTTGCACAACTGTCAACTATCGACAATCTCTCATATGACGTGACGAGGTAACTATCGACAATCTGTGGACACCGCTGGCTGAACACGGGCTGCCTGCGACCAAGTGGGACTCCTACCCTGGTGAGGAGGATGAGGTCAATGAAGATGATGTTCTTGTGAGTCAACATCTCTTAAGTATTGATCATATTAACTTCTTGGGTACACCGATTTATGACTCTTATCCTAGTGAAGAAGATGAAGAGGACGAGGTTGAAAAAGTTGTTGCTAGTGAGTTGTTAAATGTGCCTTTACCTCAGGTTATCCATGGTTATGAGATTGACTATGTCGAGCACTTTGATTTTCTCGGCGTTGACAAGTTTGAATATGTGGAAGGTTCTCTTTTGTTAAATTTGTGGAATAGACTCAAGGATGTCGAAAAAGTTACACGAAGATGTGAGTTCATGATCTTTCATCTGGACACTATTTACGGTTACCTAGGTTCGAGATATTTGTTCTGCTGGAGTGAACGATATCAAATGTCTCCATGCCGCTCGAAGATGTTCAAGAGTGCATGTACAAAGAGCTATAATTGGCCTATATTACCAAATTTGAGGACGAATTTCTCCAACCGAGGGAGAATGATAGAGATGAGGATGAAGATTGTTAGTAATTATTTAATACTTGTGGTATCTAGAGACCAGCATACGCTCCTTCATCATGCCTCCAAAGCATGATAATCAACCAGAGGTGACTGCTCTCGAGGCCCTGGAAAATCGTATGATGGATATGTTGGCACAATAATCCGCTGTCTTTTAGCGATAACATGACGAAGTCATGGAAGTCTTGTGCGCCCAAATGGCTAACACCACTACAGCGACAAGATTAGCGCAACGGGGACGTCAAGTTTTTCCACCACCTGTTATCAATCTCTCTGAATATGATGATGAGGTCACCATGGATAATTCTTGGACACTGTTGGCTGATCGCGGGCTGCCTGTAACCAAGTGGGACTCCTACCCTGGTGAGGAGGACGAGGTCGATGAAGGTGATGTTCTTGTGATTCAACATCTTTTAAAGACTGACCGTACTAACTTCTTGGGTGTCCCGATTTATGACTCTTACCCTAGTGAAGAGGATGAGGGACACGAGGTTAATGAAGTTGTTGCTAGTGCATTGATAAATGTGTCTTTATCCCAGGTTTTTCAAGATTATGAATTTGAGTATGCCGAGCATATTGATTTTCTCGGAGTTGAGAATTTCACATATGTTAAAAATTCTCAATTGTTGGATATGTGGCATGGCCTCAAGGATGCCGTAAGATGTGCTCAGAGAATTGAGTTTCTGGTCTTTCATCTAGAGACTTTGTATGATTGTCTTACTTCCAAATATTTATTCTGTTGGGATGGGAGATACTAAGTGTCAATGCGATGCTCAAATGTGTTCAAGAATATATGTACGAAGATCTTGAACTGGTCGACCACACCAAATTCGAGGACGAATTTCTCCAACCAGGGGAGAATGATAGAGATAAAGAATGATATCTAATTAGTAGTTATCTTTAGTATTTTGATTATTGTTAAGAGTTTTAGTTATAAAAAATTACAAGTATTAATAGTTATCTTTAGTATTTTGATTATTGGTAAGAGTTTTAGTTATAGTAAAATTACAAGTATTAGGTTTCTTTTAGTTTTCTATAAATAGGACTTATGGTTTATTGTTTTGGGAAGTTGAATTTGATTATAAAAATTAAGGATTTTCCTTACTTTGTCTTGTTATCTTGTGTTTCTCATTAAAACTCATAAGTTCAAGGCTCTATCGTTGTGGTATTACGTTTCCGTCTACATCATCTGGTTTACCAGTTTTTACCTTTTACGTCCCCATATATTTTCATTTTTCAGAGAGAGAGAGAGAGAAAGCTTTTTGTGGGTTTGGGCCTTGATTGCTTTAGTCGTTGCATATGGAGCAAACTGCAAAGTGTCGGTCCTTTCAATAAAGCAATAATATGATATGTTCCTTTCTTCTTCTTCTTTTGGCTTCGCATGTGGAAGTGGAACCAGAACTCTCCGCTTAACATGCATCATAAATCAAAATATATAATTTTTCTTATCTAAGTACTTGAATAAGATATAATGCAATTACTTTCTCTATCTCTCACTTGAACAATTGTAATAATAAACTAATTAGATTTAGGAGAGAGATAATAATTGCGTGGGCTAAGAAAAGGTTCAAAAGGTCTCACTTCTTTTGACCAAATCAGTGGCCCTCTTTTGAACTTTCATCATTCGGCGAAACGAAATTCTGGACCGAACCCTAGGTAATTGAGTGGGTTTGGTCGTAAATGGGAAATGAGGACTAGGTTGATTTTGCATGGTTTTGAGTGGGTTGCTTGGCGTTTTGCATGTCTCTCTCTTCAACTATCACTTCTACACAAATTTGTATGCATGCCAACCTTCAAAAGAACATTTTTGTATCTTATGTTTATATGCATCAGAGCCCGTTAATTTGAATAGTGAGAGCCGTATTTAAAAAATATGAAGAAAATAAATGTTAGGGTGCATTAGATACTCGTACATTTTAACTAGTCGTGGTAACTCATAATCCAGACTTACCCAAGTTTTCTCGGGAAGTTGATTATTATGGTGATTAGTTATTTACATCAATCCAAGAAATCAAATGTGAAAAAGTGGCACCCCTTTCTACATAATTACAAAATCATTAAAACTATTTGTATATCCACAATCACATGAACAAATTCTTCCCCTCATATGGTGAGTAGTGCATGGTAAAAAAGACTGCAAAAACAAGTACAAAATTGCCTAAAAACGTGAGACAATGAGTGGTTTTCCCAGTATCCAAGTTTTGGCTACGTATAGAGAAATTAGGAAAGTTGTGGGATATTGGAATTGGAAAAGTGTGTCTCTCTCTTTCTCTCTAATCTCATTGTGAAGTGAAATATCACTTTTTTGGCGAGTCATCTACGCATGTTGGCTATTGTCACTTAAGCTGCTCGTTATGGGCTTCTAGCTAAGCTTCCCACCGTTTCTTCCTCGAAACTAGATAAGATTCAACTTTCCACATTGAATTTGGCCGAGTACATTCTTTTTTTTTCATACTCAGCAAATTTTTTTCGTGTGAATTATCTGATAATAAAAAATATATTGAACTAACTAATTTATATCTAACTAAATATTTTAATAGTATATCACATAATCAATTTTCGTAAGTAACTAATCTGTTTAACTAAGTGTTTTATGAGCGTGTCACATAATTAATTTTCTTGGGGAGAAATAGTTGGAGATTCCTTTTATTTGCAATCATAAACAATCAGCCTTATTCAAGGTTAGAACCATACAGAAAAGAGAACGTATAGATCAATGTGCCTTCTTTCGACCATAATATACATCTAATTATCAGGGAAATCGGCTAATTCGTATACCCTTTAATTGTAAACTTGTTTTAGATCAAGAAGTGATCAGTTAACGGAACACGCATGGAGTTTGTACACATTTGACTATCTTCACGTACTCTGGATTGAAATAATGAGTAGTTAAAATTATATAATATCTTAATTTGAACTGAACGATTTTTGCAAGATACACAATATCGTACTATTCTAACATATTGAAGTAAAATGGAGCAAGACTGAAAATTAATTCCCTAGCAAAAGACTTATACTAGCTGAGAAAGCAAGTTCATCATGATCCCAAGATAATATGTTGACCAGATCACCATTGGCAAAGTTCAGAAACATGCACGTATAACATATAAATATTGCAACAAAAACTACCTGAACCCTCTAATTACCACAATCTCCTCACCATAATTAAGCTTGCAATAATATTAATTAACAGCGAAACATAAGCTCGTCACTAACAAATTAGACACATAGAAGTGTACAACCCAATCCAAAATTAAATACATGACATGCACCCCAAAAGAACAAAAAAGAAAGTTAAATTCTGAAACCAAACAACTTTACCAATTCCTCCGCCCAATTACATCAGTTTATCTTACACACCCAATTCCTCAGTTACTCCTGTTGTGTCAATTGTATCCCCGAACCAATGCCTTTCCCATTTTCCCCTTTTCTCCAACTAAAGTTTTACGAGCTTCTCTTCTTCTTCAGATGAACAAGTTAAGGAGTAGCTCCATTGACTTAATTTAGACCTGATAAATCTGTCCAAGTACTTGTACTTCCACCTCCTTGCCAGTAATGGTTATTCTGTGAGGCCCCCAGAAGTTGCCTTGGCAAGCTCACTTCTCCTCCTTGAACTCTCTCTTCCATCTTCACCATCTGATCATCAGAAACCCTAGAGCTGGTGGCTATACTAGTTGGACCAGTAGCTCCGTTAATGCTTCCACCTTGGTGTTGAAATGGGAACAAGCTTGTCCCTTGCGGATCGAAGAACGGAACCTGACCGATGGCAATGCTTGTCGATGATAAGATAGGGTTGTTATTGCTCATCAACCCCGCAGAGTTGAACCCCATATGATCATGTCCTCCAAGTCCACTAAAATTTAGCCCTAGGTTTCCAACTTGGAACTGATCAAGATTGTGCAACGATGCCATAAAGGGTAACTGAGATGGATGATGATGGTGTTGGCTAATAATGGTGGAAGGGAATGGAGTACTAGTGGAGGGATTTGATGACGAGCCTGAGATTGCTTTGGATGACGATGATGATGAGCCACCACTATTACTTTGGCTACTCCCACTCTTGCTCTTCTTGTTCCTCCGGCAGCCGCCCCCCACCGGAACGCTCCTAAGGGCGCCACCACGTGTCCAGTACCGCCTACAGGCCTTGCAGAAGTGGCGCGGCTGGGTGAGGCTGTAGTTGTTGAAGTAGCAAAACTTGGTGTTGGTGGATTCGCACCGGGGGCACTTTAGCCCTGGTTCTGGCTGGGGAATCTTGGCTAGCCTGGCGCGGTCGGACATGGACCCCGGCCGGATTGAGCTCGAGCTCGTGTGGCTCCCGCTGGAGGCGTGAGGAGGCGGAGGGAGGGGCGGAAGCTGGTGATGATGATGTTGGTGTTGATGAGGGCTACTTTCAGTTCCATCTAGTACTAGCCCTTGGCCTTCTTGTTGATTTGGTAGCTTCACAAATAAGTACCAAGTTAAGAAGTACACTTAAAATCAAAGGATAATATAAGTACACTTGAAATCAAATCTTGCAAGCTACAAATATTTGGTATATTCAAGTAAAGAAGATCAAATAGAGGAATATGAATAATTATCTTTTGTGATATGCTTCTTCTTTATTTTTTCTCTCCTTTTCTTCTTTTCCCTTTGACTCCTAAAGAGTAGTAACTAGTAACTAATTAAGATAAAGCCATATTATTCTGGATGGAAATTAAAGTTAAAGGAAGAAATAGAGCAAACACTTACCTGTTGGTGCCAGCTGGGAGGATCTAAATAGAGTGGAACTGAAGGGAAAACCATGGTTGTTTGAGCTTTTTCTTGCTTCTTTTTATAAAAGGTTGATGGGTCTTTAGGAAAGAAAAATATGGTGGGAGAATCACACTAGAAGATCAGTACCACCACAACCAAGAAAGCAAATAGAGAGGGAAAGCAAAAGAGGAAGAGGGTTAAAAGGAGGGAAGGCCACCATATGACTTGAAGATGGTGAACTTGCTTTTTCATATTTATTTTTTTGTGGGGGTTAACTCTCCTTTTATTCCTTCAATTCCTCTTTTTGTTGTGTTCTATTAGGGAGACGCTGAAGTTTCTTCGCTTGTAAGCTTTCTTGAGATGCTTAGGCTAAGATTCAGCGCTCAAAAGAAGGCCGTGGCTCAGTGCTTAGAAAGAAGAAAAAAATAGTGATCTATGCATTGGAGAAAGAGAGAGATGGGAATAAAGTAAGTGATCACTATTTGTCTACCCCGTGGTGGGGATTACCTCCAAAGTAACTAAGATTTGTAATGGAGGAGCCCCACCTTAAGTGTGTTATTATAAAATATTATAATTTAATTACGATGTTGCAAGATATCGAGTATATAATGTTTCAAATTATTTATAAAAAATATTCTGTTATATTCAAATATATTTGCCAAAAACTATGATATTTGCAGCTAGTATAAAAGACTCAATAAAAGTCCAGCTTGATATTTTTCCAAAAACTATGAAACACCAAACAGTTAAACACAAGATGATTGCTATATAGCTTCATCAGGAATGTCACGAGTCTTGATCATGCAGCTAGTATAAAATTAGGTGTAGATACTGTTGATATTATTTAACTTAAATATTGGATTAATCCATACGAGTTTAACAAAAAAATATATCTATGATCGGTCATCCACTTGTTGGCCTCATGAGAATTGATCTGATTGTACGGAGCAACAAACCGTGTGCATTAGCGCAATGCTTAAATAAATAAATCCAAAATTATATACGATCGACTATGAACCAAAAAAAGGACTTATGGTTTACTTTTAAAAAGGCTTTTAAATTTGAAAGGATTAATTTTAGCGACATAATAATGAACGCATAGGTCTTGCGAAAGCAAGGTGGCTGTTAACCGGAGTTTCGGTTGGGTGGCCTCAATTGTTACAAAAATCTTTCTAACACAACCCTTTTAGTTAAAAAAGAATAATTCTTGCTTGCGAAATTATAAACAATTTTGTTGATCATTAGTCAGTACATGCATGGGCATCCAATCGTTCAAATTATCTTACCTTGGCTGTACTCAATTTGCAGTAATTGAGTCTCATTTTGTTGAAAGGTCTAATTCTGAGCCTTGTGGTCATCGGGAAGCAGCATTTTGCTCTTGGCAATCCGTGCAGGCCATATTTTTCTCCTGCGTTTTGGGCAACTTCATATGGAAGTCAAAGTTGCACCAACCTGCATACCATTGCCCAGTGTTCAATTTACGGCGTTTTGAATAAGACAAAAGTAGAAAATGTTGCCATCTAATATAGGCAAAACGGTAAAAGTGGAAGGAATAATAAAATGTTCATCTTCAAGTATTCAAGAATCTATTTATGAATGCTTTTTTCATGATGTCTCTTCTATCTCTAAGATTTTATTACATGATATGTTTTAACTTTTAAGTAATTCTAGTTCTTTACCGTTCAATCAATTACAATAAATGCCAAGGTACTCGATGAATTGGCACAACATGTAGAGATGAATCCATAAATCCAAATGAAATATCTGAAAGATGTAAAGAAAGAATTTTTTTGTAAATTCGAAACACTGTTGGCATATTTATCTTTATCAATAAATGGAAGGAGCTATACAAGGTTTTGATAAGCTTGTCCAGCCTTTTCCTGGGGGTTGGATTCAGTCCTGGATGTGTAAAACATACCAGGACCGTCCTGGAAACTTAAAAAAGGAAAGCAATGAAAGAGGAGAGAGAAAGAAACTTAAAAAAGGAAGGCAATGAAGGAGGAGAGAGAAAGAGGGACGTGAATCATCAGGAACTGGATTCAGTCCTGGACAGCTAAATGAGTCCAGGATGTCCTGGAAAGAGAAAAGAGAGGTGGGAGAAGAGAAAAGGAAATGGGGGAAGAGAAAAGGAAGGCGCACGCATATGGAACTTAATTAATTAATAACCATTCTCATAATTATCATTAATTACTTACTATTAATTATTGAGCATTAATTATCGACCATTAATTAATCGAATATTCAAGTGGTTTAACAAATTATGTTCAAGTGGTTTTATTAGTACGTTCAAGTGGTTTGCAAGTTAATGTTCAAGTGGTTTTCTTATCATGTTCAAGTGGTTTTCTTAGTATGTTCAAGTGGTTCCCGATGTATGTTTAAGTGGTTTTTTCCTAGTATGTTCAAGTGGTTTTGTTAGTATGTTCAAGTGGTTTTCTTATTATGTTTAAGTGGGTTTCTTAGTATGTTCAAGTGGTTTGTCAGTTAATGTTCAAGTGATTTTCTTAGTATATTCAAGTAGTTTTCTTAGTATGTTCAAGTGGTTCCAAATGAATGTTCAAGTGGTTTCCAGCAAAATGTTCAATTCGTTTCTTTCTATATATTCAACTGGTTTTTTAGTATGTTCAACTGGTTATCTTAGTATATTCAACTGGTTTCCTTAATATGTTCAACTGGTTTTCTTAGTATGTTCAACTGGTTTTGACAAAACCAGTTGAACACACTAAGAAAACCAGTTCCAGGACGGTCCTGGAAATGACTTCCAGGACCGAATCTTGTTCCGAATCATCAAAGAGGAGAGGGAAATGACAATATTTAATGACGAATTACTATTAAATGACGAATTTAATTCTTCTATTGATCACACTCAATTACATAAACAAAAAAGTTTGAGTGGATTTACAGTAAGTTCGAGTGGTTTTGCCAGTATGTTCAAGTGGTTTTGCTAGTATGTTCAAGTGGTTTTGCCAGTATGTTCAAGTGGTCGAGTGACAGTATGTTCAATTGGTTTTGTCAGTATGTTCAAATGGTTTAGCAAATTATGTCAAGTGGTTTTATTGGTACGTTCAAGTGGTTTGCCAATTAATGTTCAAGTGGTTTTTTTAGTATGTTCAAGTAGTTTTTTTACTATGTTCAAGTGGTTTTTTTAGTATGTTCAAGTGGTTCTCAATGTATGTTTAAGTGATTTTTGCCTAGTATGTTCAAGTGGTTTTGTTAGTATGTTCAAGTGGTTTTCTTACTATGTTCAAGTGATTTTCTTTGTATGTTCAAGTGGTTTGTCAATTAATGTTCAAGTAGTTTTCTTAGTATGTTCAAGTGGTTTTCTTAGTATGTTCAAGTGGTTCCCAATGAATGTTCAAGTAGTTTTCAGGAAAATGTTCAATTGGTTTTTTTCTATATGTTCAACTGGTTTTTTTAATATGTTCAACTGGTTTTCTTATTATGTTCAACTGGTTTTCTTAGAATGTTCAACTGGTTTTCTTAGTATGTTCAACTGGTTTTGCCAAAACCACTTGAATGTATTGACAAAACCAGTTCCAGGATGGTCCTGGAAATGACTTCCAGGACCGAATCCAGTCCCCTTTTCCTGTGATTTTAACCATAGGGATCTAGACTAAGTAATTATATAAGACTAAGTAATTATATACTATATTGTGAAAATAAAATCAGATATAGTAACTTCTACTCGAACCAAATGTATAACTTACTTATGAAAATTCACTTACTAAAAGCTCATCAAGAGAACAGAAATGGTGTCACTTACCCATCATTGTCAACTTTTAAATACCTTCTTTGAATATCTGCCTATTTGTCCTTCAACTTTCTATCTTTAATTCCCACATATTCTAACCCAAGAGAACAACTAATTTGTGTTTTGTCTTCCTTCTGTCCCCTCCGTATCTCTCGCTGTCACTTTAATTTCTTGACCACCTCCATTAGCTAAGATCAATAGTGCTAATTGAGTAAAAGTTAGTGAGGCATGATGGCTGATGCTAAAGATATTCTTCGTCGTTAAGGAATCTGCTATACCTTCTGTACATGCAAGTAAAAAGTGCACTTGTGATACCTATATTACCTGCTTCTAGCCAAAACTGTGGTAAGCGTGCGTTTCTCAAATATTGGCTGCTTATACCGATTAAGTTTGATGTTGAATAATTATTTTTTAGTCCACTTTGATACCTTCGTGAATCGACACACACCACTTCACACCACAATTTTGTTGTTTTCAATTCTCTGACCAAACCCATATATTGTAATTAATTGACAATTGAAGTACACTCGCTAATCCAATTACTTGAGCTGATAAATATAATATGAGATATCATCAACTTTACTTGCATATCATGTCACATCATCAATTTATTAATAATATACTGTTTTACTAATTTGAAAAAAATAGAGACAAATTATTAGGGTCAATTGTATGTCATACATATACACAACACACATATAAAATTGAGGATGCGATATGATACACGAGATGGTTCAAAATGGAGATTAACGAATATTATTTAGTTGTAAACCAAATTAAATCTTACCACATAATCAGAGAATTTAGAAAGCACAAACTAATAATGTCTCAATGCACAATATCACGTTCTCCTAAAAAACTCACAAAATACAATGTAGTAAAATAAATTTAATTAGAGTGAAGTTGATGCAGTTCTATTTACATTGAGTACAAAATCTAATTTCAGCTGGAAAAGCCGTAAGGCCTATTTGCTTTTGGTATCTACATCTTGCTGTTAGTTGATAACCCAAAATGCTTAGGAGTGGTAGCTGCCTATAGGCTAGGGGCTTATTAATAGAAAATTAAGTATCAATACGTTGTATAATATGTGTGATACTTTCAATTTAATGAGTCTTTCAAGATCCGGATCTTGAGATGTGAAAAATTTAGTAATAATGCTAGACGACTGTTTTTGGGAAATATTGAATATGGGCTTTGAAGTTTGTTAGAATTATGACATGAAATCGAACTCGTGCTACACAAAAACTACGCCTATAAAAAGATTAGGCCGTAGCTTATTTGCGGTCACGACAAAATCACTTTATATAGTGTAGATGCCAATGGTCGGATATTCTTGGAGCCACATCGGCCACCACCACCGGTAGGTTCTATTTTTCAGGGTCGTACAATTCCCCTGTGCTATGCAACTCTTAACCTAAGCTGGACACCAGCGGTGGAAAGCTAACCGTACAATGATCCTATTAAAATATTTGAATGGTCACAAAATAATTTCAAGTATATATTTATTAATGGGAGTTGATTTAAGTAGTTTATATTCACTTTAAAAAATATTAAATTCAAAATTTATAGTGTTAAAAATACCATTCAAAATTTTCATATTAATAAAATTTGCTAATATGCGCTTTAAATATAAAAAGATCACAATGTTTTAAGAATATATCCCACATGCATAGGAACGCCACAGAATCTAATACAGCTACGGTCTACTGTCGTATGCTCCCAATAATTCTACAGAGCCCACCACTGATCATACCATACGTGGAAGATAATTCCTTTTATTTTATTTTCAACAAATAGACCATGCCGGTCAATGGTAATAATGAAAACTGATAGAAATTGTAAAAGAGTTGTATCATTTAAGAAAAATAGATTAAATTCAAATTTTACAAACATAAAACATCTCATTGAATTAATGTGACAATGTCCGATTTTGAAAATATTAAAATTATGAAAATGTCGGTTGGTAGTGGAGTTGGAATCCAATTCCTTGAAGATTTCATGACAGGATACGGTTTCCTTTTTCGCAAATTTTCATGCAAAAGGCTTTACCTCCTTGTGCGTAGACACTTGTAATTTTTAAAGGAAGCCGCCCCCTGCAGCTTTTTAACACATTGTCTTGCTGTATCCTCGCATGGGGCACTAGACTATGTTCCATTATTTTTAGGATGTGGGTTTTACCATGACAAGAAGAATTTTGTAGTTTATTAACAAGGTTCAAATAAAAACTTATAATTAGGTAGCTCATGTAATTTTGTAGCCCACTCGCAAGGTTTGGGTTGAAAACCGTGCTTAAGTAAATACAAAACACTTTATCACTGAAACAATTTTCGGCGTTTAAGCATAGGACAAGAAGCTATGCTATGAATTTTCTTACTGGTAGTTCAAAAAATTCATCAAGTTAAAGATAAATCAAAGTACTTGCCTCCGCATGTTGATGCCTTCTCAATGTGAAGGACAACATACACAAATCACCGTAGAAAAGATATATGCGCAGAAATCGAAATGGCGTATACAATTGCTTCCAAACATTGTCAAACAACAGGTAACAAAATTGCTCATGGGGCACTGTTGGAAGAGCCAGGTACCATGTTGCAGATTTCAAGTTCAAGCCTAGATGAAGGGAGAATCCTCTCATTTGATTAGACCCGTAATAATTTTTATATCCAACCTAAAACCTTAAAGACAAGTTGTGTGAATTTTCTACATTTCTAAATAAGTTCACTATAGTTAGAACCACCGATATAATAATCCCAACACAATACAATGAACTCGTTGAGCTTTTTTGATAACAACAGATAAGGAAAACTGAGAACCTTTGGGAAGTGACAGGAAAAAAAGTAAAACAGAGGACTCCAAAGGTCAGATCATTCATATGGAGCTTTTTAGCCAAGGGGTCAAATGTTCAATGAACCATGTTGGGTTTCAAGCGGCAACTTATTAGTCTGAACCAGAAATCAATTGTGTATTGAATTGGTACGTGGGTACCTACTGGTTCATGACCCAAAAGAAGAGGTCTCACAGAAAACACTCAGAAATTAGTTCATAATTTCACATGCAATCAATTTGATGAGAATTATGTACTATGAGACTGTCCCGTTGTCCCCCGACCTAGTTGCTTTTACAAACATGCACACTTTCTCCTATGGTGCTTGACACAGCCACCGATATCGGTTGCTGCTATACTGATTGTATCCAAATGGAAACTCAAGGCTACTGATTCAATGAACCCGTTATTGGAAGATAGATCTGAGATAAGTTCTCAGGTCAATTCACGGTGGAAGATCTCAACCCTACAAAAATCATTACTCATAAAGCTACAGAAATCAACTTCCTGTGCGAGGATTCAATATTTTCTAAAGAAAAACAAGTCAAGAGGTAAAATGGTTTATGAATTCTTCTTGTGTTATAATTATCATAGGGGTAATGCATATACAAGAGGGTCTATTTGAAGTCAGAAACTGGTCACCCTATTGGACTGGAACTATTTGCACAATATCACTCACAAACTCAAACTAGAATTCCCACATGAAAATAGACTCCAGAAGTTTAAAAGTACTTCCCAGGAAGAATGACCCCAACACTAAACACATCAAGAAGGCAGTACAATTTAAGGGTACTTACTTAAAATCTAGGCTTAGAGACCATTGAGGAGTCTCTGAAGGCCAATCGTTAAGAACTATGTAACCCGGACAATATTATTGAAGCTAAGCATTTGTTTAAGTATTAAGAAATGCTACTACCACAACTTCAGTAACATTCTATTTCTGGGACTCTGTAACACATTGCAATTCATGTGATCACTTCAAAGGTGTCCCTGTCAGATCCCCCCAAACCCGTTCTTCTCTTGCCTAAACATTGTGAAATACATAATCTGGTAGATTATCATGCAAATCCCATGAATAAACAATCTCAATGTACTTGGAAAAACTACAGAGGACCAGGCAAACTCCCCTGTCGTTTAAAGCTCTGTTGTCCATCAGTAAAGCAGTATGTCACTAGCCCTACTTCCTTGCCTTGCTCAGTCTCAGAAGTTGAAAATTAAGGCTTCCCCAAGATTTCTTTTTATTAGCAGCCTGCATGGAGCAAGCAAATAAAGGCATTTTAATACTAACAACCAGGACAAAAATGGTCTGAAGTTGGCTCAGAACAAACCAGAAAATAGTGATTTTGTCAAATAAAGGGTGAAATGAAGTACAGGAAACAGAAAATGCACAATGGATAAGGATACATCACCTGAGCGTCCATGCATACCCCAAGAAGCTCCTTGCTCCGAGCACATTTTTCATCATTCATTTGGTTAAGAGACAAGCAGTTGAGAAACGATATCATTTCTTTCATACATGGTCTTGAGACATTGGCAAACTTCTTGGCGTTGATTTTCGGTGCACGGTTTCCTCGGACCATTTCTTTTGCAGCAATCAACCACTACAGAAGAAATAATCAGTGTTCATTACAGTAGAACAACAGGCAAATCAAGTAAACGACATGAAAGCACATAAAAAGTCACTGGACAATTCGCACAATGTCAATCAAACATAACAACTATAGCTAAATGGACTAGACAGACACTACAAAACCATTTGCTAAGCTCAATTCCACTCGTTCCCACCATGTTTAAACTCTCCCAATTCGACATCATTGCTACTACAGCATCTGATCCAAACATAAGAAGAAAGCAACTGTCATCCAAACACATCAAAGTGCAAAGAAAGCCGAACAACTTTCCTGGCATAAGCACTTCCCAGCTAGTAAGCAGATAGAGGGAGAGTGTGCATATTCATATAAAACCTTCCCCCCTCGAGCATTTTCTTCGCCTTGAACCGTGACATAATGGATCATATAAAAAGAACCCAACCTCCAAATCTCACTAATTCCAACTCCTATTGTCTAAACCTAACTTCATTTAACCGCCACTCGGAGCGAATAAACAAAACAACGACAAATCCACGGGCTTTCGAGCCGACCATCTAAGGGGACGTGTCCAAATCGACCAAACACAAAATCACTTAGAACAGGAATTCTCGTAAGCAAGATGGCCTAAACAATAAAGCGGAAAATACCCAGTACTCTAAACCTAGTAAAACTTCCAAATATGTAAGCTAGATAGATAATAGGAAGAGAGAGTTTTGCCTTTAACCTTTTTTCCTTGGCAATGGCTCTTCGTTCTAGGTCTTTGCTTGCCGGTGGTGTTTGTGTTTCGGTGGAGAAGAAGAGGAGTTAATTTGCTTATTGGGCTTTAGAGGCCCAATGAGTCAAAACTCGGTCTACCCATTGAAGCCCAAATATAAGCCCGGAAAAATATGTTTGCGCTTGAGCCATTGGCTTTTTAATGTGGGAAAGGAAGATCAGACTGAATAACAAATTCAAATTTAGTACACTTCTTATTTGTTTGGATCATAGTTAGTTGGGTAGATTACGCTAAGATTCGTGGGCTATAATTAAATAGACGATGCAATTTTTCTTTTTCAGAAATGTATCTAGTAATCCCCGTAATTTAATTTTGATGTTTTTTTGGGTCTTTGACTGACGATTGACGTCATCGGAGGGTATATATTCGATAAAACCAACAGAATTAGTGATTTTCAAATTTTCGTATTCCTGAGCTGTACAAAGTCGTGTGTATATTCGATGGCACAATCGTATAAATGGAACATCAGGCCACTCTAATTGACAACTCCATTGATTTTTTTTAAAATATTGAACTCATATTATGTTATGAGATGTGACCTCACCTGCCTACCCTTTTGTCTCAGACACATGCCAGGCAGGCAAGTGCCAAAAAGACACCTGGTCTCAAATTGTACATACTCGAAGCCCAAACTGTATAACTTTGAAATGCTCGTCTTTCTGTTTACTATATACTTGCCACGTCTCCATTGGTGGATCTCATTTGGTTTCTAATTATTGGCAACGAGACAATCACTTGGTAGACGAAATCAGAATCCTGATTCGACAACTGGGCTTGCAATTATTAATGTTTTTTAATAAGCTAATTTTTATGTGGGATTAGAAATATCTGCAGTTTTTACACTTCCTAGATGTTAAATCCAAAACTATCATTGTTCAAAAAAAAAAAAACAGTCTGATCACCGGGAACTGGTTGTATTGCGGCCAAACTCTACAGATGGTTCGTTTTAATATCGAAATCCGGGCATAAGATGAACTGTCAACCTTGTTGGACGAATCAATTTTCGAATGGATTCAGGTTGTTGGGTCATTTATTTTTTGTTTAATTAATTATGTTCATGTGGTTGTGTTTAATTATTTCAAGAAGGGGAGAAGAAGAGAATGGGATAGGAAAAAGAGACAGGAAGAGGTAGAATTTAGAAGGGATGGTATGGAATGGGATGCGGTGGGGACGTGGGGTTTTATATTTTTTAGTTAGAGGGGTATTTTTGTTTTTCTAAGTGGTTCTCTTGTCAAAGAAAATAAAATATTCTGACATCAGAGACACAAAATTATACTTCCAAAATTCAGAGACTAAAAAGTCAATTTTCAAATAACATGAATAAAATTGTAAGTATATGTAACCACGAAAGACATCAGAATAATTTATCCATTAAATTTTTAGTAAAATGTGTTTGATATTTTGTTGTTACATTCAATCAGTGTAAACTTATTTTTTTTAAATGTTCGATCAAGATGCCAAAAATAGATTAGTTTGCTCTAGTACTCCAAAAGTTTTACACTCATAAAATAACCGAAAAAAGAAAATATATACCACATTGTAACAATCGACAGGTTTATACGACTTTAGCTGGTACCAAAAGAGAATTTTGCGTTTAAGTTGTCCTAATATCTGTTTTTTATGAGGTCGTAGAATCGTTGTTATCACTTCTTCTTACATTCGATGATTCGGATCTCCTAGTTGATGTCGCCTAGCCACAATACAAAAGGTTCATCATATAAGTTTGTTACGGTGGACTGGACCCAAAAAATTGACTAGTAATAATGGACCACAAGTGCTTAGGCTATCACATGGAGAACCATGTACTTGTGGAGGATTCGTGTTCTATCATTTTCTTTAAGAAAAAATCGATTCGACTATTTGTTGGTATTCTGGATTTTCACTTAGATCTATGTGATTTAAAAAGGATAGAACCCATCTAATTTATTTATATTTTTCATTTAGGTCTACCCAAGTTCGATTTTTTCTTTTTGGTAAACGATGTCGTTTAGACGCTTACATGAATATTTAATTGTCAGTGATCAGGATTACATGTTACCGATGTGGTAACGAGAAATTTCGTGGTGATTCCTACTTACCAAGTTACTTGGTGACTTGGTATGTATCCACTAATCTCATATTGATATGTGGATTAATATTTATTAATTAAATTGTTGATTAAGATAGATAAACATGGAAACTAAATTAATGATTATTGTGATAATAACTTCAAACATATCTTTTCCAAATCAAATTATCTAATTAGGGAATAGTATAATTAATAATAACAAATCATTAATTGGCTTCACCTACTTTACCAATGGAGATTGCTGAGACTTCTCTCCCAACTAAAATAATCCTAATATTTACTACAAATCTTCCTTTAAGCCATGGATCATCACATGGATAAGCATTTCGCGTAGAAATATTATGTATCTATTTTGTTATAAAGAATATATTAAATAATACAATTTTTTTGCAGGCAACATATTTTACCATACCCGGCAACGACAGTATCGACAGTTCAAATATTTATTTCTATTATAATCAGGTGATATATATAGTCGCCTATTTTTTACTATGTGGTAGTTAAATACCTTCAGACTAACGTAATATTTAAATACTTTGATAGATGATTCCATAACAAAATACAAATATGACATTTACACAATTTTTGGAGCATGTATTTAATTATCTAATTAACTTTGTTATATACTTATTTATTATTGTTAATTGATTCATGATATTTTTGTCGTAGGGAATATCAAATTATCACTTGAACTACAATCAATATACATATTTGAAGTGATATGACTAAGAAGATATCAAAAAGACTAGCATCTACAATTTTTTTTATTGCTTTCTTGATTTTGTTCGAAGCAAACAAATTTCAATTTATATATTATCGATATGAGAACCTGTTCTTTATTTTAGTTTACCATTCATCAATGCAATGTGTAAGACATAGACTGATCGGAGTAACTGGTCTATTGTGATTGAGAATTGTCGAGTGACTATTGAGAATTTTACTGTCCACCGTTGGAGTGATTTGTCTATTGTGTTTGAGTAATTCTATTTTTTTCGAGCTATCCCGCCTGAGGTTATTAATGTTGTTGTTGCGCCTGTAACTAGCCGATGGTTGTGTTGTGTGTTTGACTTCTTGTTGTAACTTTATAATGTATTTATTTTCCTTGGCGATAAATAATACATTAACTTTAAAAAAAATCTACATATTTAAACCTATATTTCACTAACTTGTTTTCTTGTGCATAAATATCAATTTTTTGTAGATTGATTTCTTTTGGCAAAATGGTGAAAAAAATTATTCAACTCATGATAATTTTTTTATGAATTTTATAATATTAGTTATAAAATAAGTGAAGTTAATATTATTTGTGAGTTTCCTATTATTATTTATTAGTTTAGGTGACTTTAGTTTCTTTAAGTTGGAGGAGAAGTCTCTAGCAATATCCATCGGTCTCTAGCAATATCCATCGGTAAAGTAGGTGAAGCCAATTAATGATTTGTTATTATTAATTATACTATTTCCTAATTAGATAATTTGATTTGAAAAAATCTGTTTGAAGTTATTATCAAAATAATCACTAATTTAGTTTCCATGTTTATCTATCCTAATCATCAGTTTAATTAATAAATATTAATCCACATGTCAATAGGAGATTATAGGGATCACCATAAAATTTCTCTTTGGCAACGACTAAATTACAAAATAATATCATTCTTCTCGGACGGGATTCGGTCCTGGTCGATAATTATGATCGGCAATTAATAGTCGATAATTAATGACCAGTAATTCACGTAATTAACTCCCATTTCTCTCTCTTTCCTTCCTTAACCCGCGCACTTCCCTTTAAAGTCGAGGATGGTCCTGGAGTTATTATAATGTCGAGTACTGTATCCAATCCCCATTCTTCTTCCTTCGTCTCATGCCTCTCTCTCCTCCTTCCCAAAGAAAATGTTGAATTTGAAACCGGCGGCGTATTGCCATTATTCTTGGAACAAGATGAGCTCATGGGTAAGACACTCAAAATCACATAATATCCAATAATCAATAAATTCATACAATAAGCAAGGAGGCAGAGGGAGAGAGGTTGATCGTAATATTCTAGTGGAGAGGGGCTTTTGTGGCTGCCACCGATGGGTCCCTATCGTACTCTGATAGTGATGTGTAATCCTTCGGCATTGATCGGAGTAGTAAGTACTTTCTCCCAAACAACTATAGGACATTTATCACCATCTCATCACACAAGGGCTTCCATGATTGACTTCCATCGGGGTTCCAACGATGACGATGACGATAATAGCCTTGGGACCAGCGAGCTTCACACGACGTTGGCAATGGTGCTTGCCGCCACGATGTTGGGCATCTGAGTTTAAAAGTTGAAAAATTAGATGAATTGGAAGATTTTAGAAAATCAAAAATTAAGAGTTCAAAATGAATGAAAGAAAGATGGGCATTTGAGCGAGAGCTCAAATCAGAGAGAGAGAGAGGAAGAGGAGAATGAAGAAGGCTGATGAAGGAGAAGAATGAGAGGAGAACAAACAGTTTAAATTTATTAATAAATTATACACTATTTTGATAATTTATCCAACACAATGTTAACATCCAATAATTCTAAGTATTGTTACATGGCAGTCCACGTATGTGTTTAAACAACATAGTTTGTCCCAAAAAAAGTTGAATCAGGTTTGGATTAACCTAAGTGCATTTTTTTTTTTTGAATAAATTGGATTGATTCTATCTTTTTAAATCATAGATACCAAGTGAGAATGAAGGATATTACACATTATATATGTTGACTTTTTCCTATGTTTAAAAACAATCCAACATTGCGATGTCCCCAATTCAAGTATTTCTCTTGCTTTGGGGTGAAGAAATTAGACCCCACAAAATAATAAGACAAGCCAAAATGCCAAAATTATATTCATCTTCTAACAAGAAAATTAGACCCGCAAACTAACAATAGATTAACTGACTCTTACATATATTACATGTGTCTGTCACCAATTGTATATTTTTTGCATAACACAATAAAACCAAACATTAATTATATTATATTATATATAATAGAAGAACAAAAATATGTGATGATAAGTACTTAACAAGGAGATTTGATTATTCTGATGAGGAGTTTATAGAAATGAAATTGGTCCTTTTGTGTATGTGGGACAACTTTCGGTTCAAAATCGCGTGATGGCAATTACATATCCTGTTGTTTAGGTAGAAGCTCAAAGAAACTTTCGCTATCCTTAGCTTTATCACTTACTTTTCTTCACCGGGACCTTCAAGTAACCAAAGCTTTTCGGACGAAATTAATTAATATTTGAATATTTATAATATCAATTAATTAAAGTCAAAATTAACTATGATTTTTGGATTATAATTAAACACTGTAAAAAATATTTTCGAATTTTTATATTAGACTAAAATATTTTTTTTTACTGGTTGGAAGTACGCAACTGAGCATATATATCTTATGCTTCTATGGTCTAAATTCAAAATGTTGTCTTAAGACGGACCCGTTCATATTTAAGACCAAATAGGGTGGAACTTCTGTAAATTGGTAAGATTTTTCCGAAAAATAGTTGTATGTTGTCTCACTTTGTTTTAATTTAGAAGATGCCCAACCTCATTAGCTGTATTCCAGATTAAGGTAATTGACGCGTTAACGCGTACAAATATGTGACATCAATTCTTTCACACGTGACACAGCCCACAAATTCATATTCCCTTGCCTATTATTCACCCAAATTTTTTTAAAAAAAATATTCACTTGCCTATTTTATATCAAAATAGTATTCAAACTTTTACAATTTATTTTTCAAATATTGCAAAGTTTATTTGACCGTGCAATAATAATGATTGATGGATAAATTCAGTTAATTTTGGGACATCGATATGATCGTCCATGAGGAGAGTGCCCCAATTCACATTTGCCAAAACATTTTGAAAATTGCCAAAAATTTGTCAATATGCTTAGGAAAAAAGAAAAAATTAAAAATAGAAGCTGCTCTGTTTCGTTCGATAATATTTTAGAATAAACATTTGATTTTTTTAAAGTAAAATTTTTAAATTGATTAAAAAAATTGGTTCTGAATTGAGATTAGTGTAAAATTTTGATAATTTGTTTATCATTTTAACTGATATTTTTTTCAAAAAATTTGATGATAAATCTTGGTTCCTAATTTTTGTATAAAATAATATTATATAATAAATACATATTTTTTTACATATTTTACAAATAAAAAAAATAGTGTAAGACACTATTTTGTGTATAGACTCTTAACACTAAAAATAGGCATCACATATTTTTTTAATATTTTTAAATAATTATTGTGATTGTTATCTTATTGTAAGAAAATATATCAATTAAATATAATATTTGAATGACGTAATAAATTAAAATTTATGTAATTTGAATATGAAGAAAATATTTTTTATTATTCATACATTTATTATTCAAAATTTTAATTTTACTATGTTTAAAGGAAAAAATATAAATTTCTCTAACGTAATAACATCTTGAAAGTGATATTTTTTTCGATGTTACTTACATCATTTTGCATCATTTTAGACGAGTTTTAATGTATTATGTTAAACCTATCTATTGTAAAATAATTCAGAAATGAAATGGACAATAAAGTGAATTCTGCACAACATATATAACAAGATCTTCCTTGAAACATGCAGGATTAACTAGCTAATACAATAATTTTGTAGATGCTTCTGATCTACATCAGGTCTCAATGTTGTAGGTGAAGTATCCAATGGAACTACCTGAGAAGAACTTGAAGGGTATTGTACTGGAAGTTGACGATGATCTCCTTCTTTGTTCTTCACACCGACTATAAAACCCATGAAGGAACCTTTACTTAATTCTTCTTCATTTCCAACACCTGAATTAACTGACTTAACCTCAATTTCCTTTAAACCCTTCTTCTCAGCTTCTTTCACTAGCCTCCTAATTAGCTTCTCCTCAGCATCCCTCAAGAACTTGAACTTGGGAGGTGGAGAGGAGGAAGACCTAAGCCTGTTGAGCTCAGCCTCAGCTGATGATGCTTCAAATAGAGGGTTGAACCCAAGTTGGTGGTAGGAATCCAAATTGTGGAGATTACTTGGAGACGTCAACCTTGGAGAAGCAAGAATTAGCTCACTTAAACTCCCAGTCCTTGACCCTTTCCTAGACTTTCCATCCTCAGATTCCAAGTCCTCCTTGGTCTCCTCCTTGATTGTGAACAGAAACCTTGGTGGGCCAGCCAGGTTGTGAATCCTCATGAGCTCCGACTCCACACTCTCCTTAGTGTTGTTGTTGCCGCTTGATCCCAATTCCAAGTCAGGCTGAACTTGAGTTCCTAAACTTGGTTCAATGGCACTAATATTGTTGCTTTTCCAACACATGAAACCAAACAAACCCTTTACATAATTGGTGCTACTTTTATTTTCTACTGCAACAACCTCCTCTTCCTCCCTATCGGCAACCTTCTTCTTCAACCATAGCAAATAGTAGAGCTGGCCTACAAAAGCTAGAACTAGGCAACCACAAACCAGGCTTAGGCCTACACCTAACCCACCAACAGAATTGGACATGTCCTTTTTTTCTAGGAAAGAATAATAGTAACTCACCCTAGCCTCAACCTGAAATTTTAGGAGGAGATTTGTTTTGGTTGGGAGAGTGTGCAAAAATAGCATCTCTCCTTTGGGTTTAGAGGGTATTTAAGTATTGGAACACACATGTGTCGGTTTAGGGTAATTTCCTACTCAAGGAGATTTCTTAGGATTAGGATGCCTTGTTATACAGGAGAACAGTCAAAATTAGATAACTAGCCAAGTTTCACATTTGTTATATATATTATTGAGAAAATTTAATGGACCAATTAATCTAGATTGATCAGAGACTTTTTTAAATAAATTGCTATACATTCTCAAATTTTGAATTTTGAAACTCCTTTTGAATTTTTTAACTACTTCTGCGGCTAGCATACAAATTTTACGTAATTTTTTTTTTGAAAAAATAGAGGAGAGGATGTAAATGACTGGATGAGGAGCGAGGTAATGGCCAATGGAAAAATCTTGTACAGTGTGAGTTCCATTATTTGTTTTTTCAGCTTTTGGAATTTAGGTGGAAAGCCAAAAACTCACATGCTGTTGCAAACGCTTGCTCATTTCCTTCCTTTTTGACATCATTAGCGGTTATAAAGGCATCAAATATGAAGTAGCGATATTCTAACCGCCCGAATTGTAGGGTATTTGGTTTAATTGATGAATTTATTGCTTCAAATCATGGTGAAAATCCGCTTTAACTTCCAAGATTTCTGAATTTGGAGACACCCGTTCAGTCCTTAGTACATAAATTTACCTAAAGTTCTAATCAATTTGGATCTTATCAATCGATCTAGTCACCAGTAACGATCCGGGGTTTTGATAATAAAAGAAGACCGGCCACATGAATATAAACATGGAGGGGTTGGTGATGGCATCTCCCATGCGGGTGCCCACATCGAGTAAGTGAGAATTAGACAAAAGAAGATAGTCGTCACCCACGAAGGGAATAACACTTATTAGCTGGTAGTCACTGGGAGGAGCATAATTAGCTCATTAAATTACGGGGATGTGGGTAGCCCTTGTTCCATTTAGACATATACATTAAGCTTGTCTCTAAAAAGTATTAATTATGTCTGCTGCTACCTTATAATTTATAAGCATTAGCTTCCTATCCTTCCTAAAATGCGGAAGTCTTTAAGAATTGTGCATATAACTTTATTTTTTGAACACGATTCTGGGTTATCCAGCTTGATAAGTGCACGATGTGATATGAAAAAAATTATGGACAATACTTCTCCTGGCAGGAAATAGGACTAATATTCTGCATACCCAAGAGCAAATAAAGAATAAATTCGCCAAAAAAAACTTTACAGTTTTCATTACCATATAAAAAAAAATGAAAAGATGGATTATTTTGTGAGAATTTTTGGACTAAGAAAAAGTAAAATTGTGAAAAGCCTCGCAAAAAAAAATCAAAACTTTTGTCAAGAATGTGGAGATTTTCGGATACGAAGATATCAAATGGGTTATATCTAATTACATAATCACTTTCTACCCTAACTCGTTTCTTTGTTTACCATTTCATAATAGCAATAAATGAATTGTTCCCTCTCTTCAACCGATTTTTCAAATGTAAAAAAAATTCCAGTGTCGTTTGCTACTATAACCTTCCTGCTCACCATTCTCTTTCCAGTGAATTTTTAATATAAATAAGAAATATGCATCTGTACTAGCTCCTTTCCATAATAACTTAACGATGGCTCTGTGGGCTTGGAATTCGCTAAGACGGGTTCTTTTTTAGTTTGAGGCCCACTTCTAAACACATGACCCATAATTTAATGTCATCGGGTAGGCAGGTGGCCGGCTTAGCTAATTACTGGGCCGAAACATGGCACCGATGTCTCGTCACAGAAATTCTGTGACAGAATCGATACGGAATATCATTTCAATTGTTGACCGCAACGGATCGAGACTACCCCACAGAACACAATTTGTTGGCTTTAAAAAGATTTTTTTATAAATAAATGTGTATTAATCCTCAAGATAATTTCCAAAATAATTATATCAAATATATTCGGAATAAAAAGATAAAACAACTATATATATATATATATATATATATATATATCAAAAACAAAACTAAAATAAATATTATCTAAATGACACTAAATATACACCCAAAACAATATCAAGACACCACAGAATCCAAACCAATTAGATCAAAAACTATGTATCCAACGCACCTTTGAAAAGATCTAAAGAGAAGTGTCTGTATGTATGGTATTTATTTTCCAAGACGCTCATATAATATTAGTTTTTACATTGAGATTATTTAAATAAAAGAACATAATCAACGTAACATTTTTTAACCGATTCGCAAAAGATAACCTAAATAAAAAACGAGACCATAAAAAATTAACACTCCACCTTCCTTGACTGTTCTATTAAACTTAATTGTACATTCGGATATCCTCTATCCAAATGAATAGTTAATTTGTCATTATTGTAGGAATTATTCCTAAATAAATCTGACAGTACTTAATTATGACGGATCTTGTAAATTATTGCCCATATCATTTAACGTAATGTGTGACGTACGCATTGTACTCAAGGGTTACACTTTGCAATGCAGGGTTAACGCTGTAGGTAGAAATTCGAACATAACCCCTAGCAAATCGGAGACGTCCAGTTCCTCCGATCACCGGCAACTCCCTAGCCTTCTCGTAGGCGAGGTTCCTCCCAGCCACGCTCCAGCTGCTCCCGTTCCAATCTCCGTGGAGGAACGCGAAGTTGGTCAACATTACTAGTGCTGTCTCCTCCTGGGAGCCTTGCACGTAAAGCCCTTGCACCCTACCCACCAAGGTCGAGTTCAGCTCTGGCTTCTCAGTCAGTGGAATGTCGATGGCGTTCATCGTTCCGAACGAGCCGTCGGTCGGGTTGATCGGGCTTGAGCCGGGCTTGGTGTAGTTTACCGGCGGGGTGACGATGGTGAGGACGGTGGCGTTCCCCGCTCTGGTTGACACGTGCCCGTAGAATTTGAAGCGGCTTAGGGTTTCTTTCGTTAAACTAAGTAACTTGGGATCCAAGTTGCTTGTCACGAAGGCTGATTTGGCATGGTTTTGGACGAGTAAAATGATGAGCACGAAAAGGGTAATGGAGAAATTAAGATTAGCCATTAATGTAACGTGGAACCACAAATATTTTTTGTGGAATATTGGAAACTATACGAGAAATGTATAAAAAAATGTTGGGGTCTGGTAGAGAAAAAAATGAAGGAATATATATAATTTCTTTGTTATAACGTTATTTTATACAACGTTTCAACCTTCCTTAAAACGTTATACAACATTTAAGTAGTCGCTGAGTTTTTTTAAAGGTCCTGGGGTTTGACGTTTTTAATTAGATAGAGTTAATGGCTAACTAAGATTATCCTTAAATGAGGACTGAAGTTTTAAAGTAAAGAGACTTAATTTCCACTTCATTCCCTTCCATCTAGATGAAAAAGGTTACCTCCTACGTTGGCAAACTGCGCATACAAAAGATATTTAAATCAAATAATAAGGACGCAATTCCTTAGCAAAACAGAATGATTTCAATTCCATTGATATTAGGAACTAAAATATATGAGCAAATTATATTACGTATGGTCCAAGGATTAGTAAAACATTGTAGCATTGATCGTTGTAATATTCCGAGTGATATAATTAGTTTTTTTAATGCCACATGTTGTTAAGATATCTTTCATCAATTGACATTAATTTAGTATTCTAGATACCCCAAAATAAAGAATAAATTCGCGACTGATTTCCATTATAAAATACGAGGGCTTTGTGGGCATGAAATTTAGTTGTGAGGTAACAAAGGGCCCATGATTTAAGGGAAAAGAATCTTTAAGTACCCTGTAGTTTGCAAAGAAATTACTTTAGTACTCTGTGGTAAAGAACCCTTAATTCGAGTCATACCTCACCAATTTTCCATCAGTTTGGTCCCATAATTACGATACTACCCCTCCCTGAATCAGAACCTAACCAAACCCAATTCAACCGGATCGAACCCATATTCAATTTAACCCAATAGAGCGTAGAAAATAAGATATGATTCGGATTGAGCTGAAATTTTATAAGAAGCATCCTAAAAATACGTAGGACTTACGAAAAAAATTTCAGAAATTTTAGAGGCACGAAAGTAATTTTTTTTTCAAAGCTCTGAAACTTCGTAAAATCATATAAAATGGAAAATACATCCAATTAAGTTGAAAATTGTCCCATTGGGAAGAATCCTAAAAATACACATGATTTACAAAATAAATTTTAGGAATTTTAGAGGCACAAAATACTATTTTTCGAACTGCTAAAACTTTGTAAAATCGTATAAAATAGAAAATACATCCAATTAAGTTGAAACTTGTCTCACGAATGCATTTTGGGACAACCTTAAGAACTTCCAATCAATTTAGGAACCAAAATACATTCCTGAGACAATTTTCAACTCAATTAGATATATTTTATATTTTATGTGATTTTACAAAATTTTAGCATTTTGAAAAATAAAAAAAATACTTCCAGGCCTCTAAAATTCCTGAAATTTGTTCTGTAAGTCGTGTGTATTTTTAGGATATTTCTTGTAAAATTTCAGCTCAATCTGAGTCATATCTTATTTTCTATGCCCCATTGAGTTAAATTGAATATAGGTTCGGTCCGGTTAAATTGGGTTTGGTTAGATTCTGATTCAGGGAGGGGCAGTATCGTAATTTGGAACCAAAGTGATAAAAAATTGTTGAGGTATGACTCGAATTAAGGGTTCTTTATCACAGGGTACTAAAGTGATTTCTTGACAAACCACAGGATACTTAAAGATTCTTTTCCCATGATTTAATGTTAACTGGTTGGCACATGCCCATACTCGAGGGTTAACAATTTGTTGATTTGTGCTTGATTGCACTTTTAGGAGTTTGACACTTTCGATTTTGGTGTAATAATTACTGAAGGTAATCTTACTTATAATAAAAGTAAATATTTAGAATTGCATGTCATAGCATTGTAACAAAACAAGTTTATTTTCTATTTATTCTCATGTACACATTAGTTTTTATGTTACCATTAATTTAAATGAAGTAAGATTCACCATTCAAACAATATTGTAAGACTATATTGTTAGAATAGTTATGTTCAATTCAAAATTGTAAGAAAAATGACAATTATACATTTCCATGGATTTTGACTTCATCGTCGTGTCATGACAAGAGGTCGTGGGAGTAATAATAAACGAAAAAGTAAAATGATTTTGATATCATGTTATAATATTCATATCTATTCTAATATATTTTGGTGATCCATTAAATATATTTCACTTTTTATTCCTCCATCCAGACATAGCGATATGCTCCCACAAGGAATTAATGTCGGCATCATTTGATATAATGTGTGACATACGCATTGTACACGGCTGTAACACTTTGCGGTTTAACACTGTACGTGGAAACTCGAACATAACCCCTAGCAAATCGGAGAAGCCCAGTTCCACCGATCACCGGCATCTCCCTAGCTTTATCATAGACGTTGTTCCGACCAACCACGATCATACTGCTCCCATTAAACTCTCCGTGGAGGAACACGAGGTTGGTCAACATTACTAGTGCGGTCTCCTCTTCGGAGGCTTGCATATAAAGCCCTTGAATCCTACCTACCAAGGTCGAGTTCAGCTCCGGCTTTTCGGTCATGGGCTCGTCGATGACGTTGACTGTTCCGAACGGGCCATCGGTCAGGTTGATCGGGCCTGATCCGGGCTTGGTGTAGTTGACCGGAGGGGTGACGATGGTCAGGAGAGTGGCGGTCCCCTCTTTGCTTATGCCGTGCACGTAAAATTTGAAGTGACTTAGGGTTTCTTTCCTGAACCCTTTTGACTTTTGGTCCACGTCATTTGTTACGAATGCTGCTTTTGCATGGTTATGGACGACAAAAATGATGAGCACGGTGAGGGTAATGGAGAAATTACGATTAGCCATATGTAATTTGGGGCTGAAAATATACACTATTTTATGGTATATCAGAAGCTTTAAGAGAAATGTAAGACCAAACCTGTTCCAATTTTTTGGGTGAAGAAAGCTTGAGAAACATTAAACAAAATTCGAGCGGTCCATAAAAAAGAAATATTAATAAATTTATTAGTTATGACGTTATTTCGAAACACAACTCTTCATTATTAATGCTATTAAGTTAACGTTTTGCTATTATATACGCTAACTTTTTGTCTCTGAAGCTTCATAACGTTTTTTAGGACGTTGTGCAATTTTTTTAGAACAAGCGTTTTATAAAATAGTTAACGTTTGACATCAACAAGCAGACCTTCATTTGATCGAGTTTATGTTAGTGATCGGTTTAGATTCGGTGAGGATTAGGTTAATTCTCGTTGATGTGGATTAAAGAGGAGTGTCTTACTTATAAGGTAATATTGTTGTGCTAATATTAATTAAAATCCTAAAAATAGGAGAATATAAGAATTTAAATTGTAGAAATGAAAGTTATTCATTAACAATATCAATAATCTCTAAAACCATGCTAAAATTTAAACAACTAATAAATTATTACTTATTCAAAATTGTAATCCTAATTCAAACAAAAAAAATATCAACAAGCAGAACTAAAGGTAAGATTATTGTTGTTATTGTTACCGAGACAAAAAAAAATGCAGATGCCATGGATGAAACAGTTGCCAAAAAAATAGTATATAGACATCAATATTAGAATAAATAAATACTAATATTAAAATTAATAATTACCAATATTAAAATTAACATGTATTAACATTTAAATGTATCAAGTAAAACTCAAAAGACTACAATCAAATAAGTACTAGTATTAAAATAAATTAGTACTAATATTAAATGAGTTATCATTATTAAAGTAAACTAATATTAAATGATTACCAATAATAAAATAAATTAGTATAAATATACTAATATTAAAGTAAACGAATATCAATATTAAAGTTAAATGGTATCAACATTTTAATAAACGAGTATCAATATTAAAATAAATGAATATTATCTCCTCCCACTGATCCACCATTTTCTCCATCAGTCTGATTGACTAACAACACTTTGTTCGCGTCCCCCATGCCCAACTTACAACTCACTCATGAATCCATCACTAGAGCACTCAAGAACCCTTAAGCAGCATCCAACAAGACGGACGATCTCCCCCCTCTTGCCATCGTCGTTGGAGCATGAGAAGTTGCCGACGTCGGATGGGGATTGTGCTCATGGTGCTCCTGCTTCGGCGGGGTGGTTATCTCGTTGGCGGTGGGGGACATGTTAGTGGCTGGTGGTGGCCATAGAGGAGAATGCGGGACATGTCGGTATTGGTAACTATTTTTCATTATTTTTGGTTAGTTGTGAATGGTAAGTAGTTAAAAGAAATTCAAAATAAATGTAGAAAGAAAAAATCTAGGGACAAAATATAATTTTTTTTCAAAAATTCAAATGTTATAAAGAAAACAAGGATAATTAGGGATACAGTAATTAAATACATAATTGATTAATATCTATATGCCCTCATAAGTTGATAACCATCGAATTAAAATTTTAAAGTTAAGATATTTATCTAATGGTTAATAAATAATTTCCATCATGAGAATTACATTTTAGACATCCCTCTGAATTCATTGTCCGATGGATATGATCTTTAAATATTGTTTCAGTCATCGAAATAAATATTTAACAATATATTTCCTTTAAGAATTGATGTATAGTACCAACGTTATAAATTTAATACTTCATAATACTGTTCTTAAACTAACCAACTAAGAGCACTTATATAAAAAAAAACTAATTAAGGGCACGAGTATCGAAAACATAGATATTAAGAATGAGGAGTGTGTGTGTGTGTGTGAAAGAAACAAATTTGGTGTATTTATTTAATGGAACAATACAAGTTTAACCTATAACATTATAGTCAAATCTTATTATATGAATTTTTACGTTATTCCCTTCCATCTAAATGAAAAAGGTTAACTCGGAAGTCGGCACACTACCCGTTGCTTGCTTCTCCAGCCATATTAATTAATGTACCACCCAAACTGTTAGAACATTTTCGAGGACCAGCAAAAGCACTTTAAAGAAATGTATACTCATGGCGATATGGTCTAAGAGTCAGCGCACATACGTTCATATTTATTTATGATCGCCCATGAAAAGCGATCATGGGATAGGCCTTTTTACGCCCAGCAGGTTTCCAGCTGCCGCGGGCCTTTAATTGGGCACATTGGCACATACATAATAAAGTTGGATATAACAAACAAGAGCGTAACGAATAGACATTTAAAACTAATATAGGTTTACTAATAGATTTTGAATTAAAATTATCGAAAACAAAGTAGTATTAAATAATTGCTGAAAATATTTTGCCATTTTGTAAAAAAATTATTTAGCCCAATTAAATTAGTTGGTACAAAAATATTTAGATAATAGGTGATCTAGATAAAATATTAAAACGTGTAACTGAATGAAATAGAAACAAATTGAAACTAGCTTATACAAAAGATCCAGAAATAGAACTCTTGAAAAATATATCAACCTTAAATATATGTTGAAAGAACATTAACCTTATTTAAATATCTTAATCAATTCGAACATATACTTATTGCTTTAATTCAAAAATACCACCAATATTTAAATGATAAGAAGCGTTTGGACTTTGACTCTCCCTTCCGAGCTCTTCCTCTTACCATCTTCTGGTTGTTTGGTTCTAGATCAGGGTTTGGGATTGGAAAGTGTATCTACTTTTAGGTGCAATTTTCGAGTTGACTATAGTAACTTTTACTCGCGTCATTACTATAAGTACATTACGAATTTTTTTAATTGCATGAGTGTGTGTATTCTCACACAACGGTGATTCCGATCTTATCTTTTTCAATTCTTAAAGAATGAGCAGAGTCTCATTATATGACACCCATAAAACGCCTGATTTAGATTTTAACTTTAATTTGTCTATTAACTGACAGCTAGCTAGCTCTTCATTTTCTTGAAGCTTTAGCCCTCTCTTTAATTCTTGCAAGATTAAATGTGATCTATGACATAACACTAAGCATATAAATAATTTATGTGAGTCTAAATTTGCTGGAAAAATACATCAATGTTTTTTCAATTACTAGGAACTTCACTGAAAAAAAGTACAAGTTTAACTGATGCAAAATTATTTTTGTACATTGTCAAATTGAACCTTTCACAAATGTCAGTAACCATTTTGATTAATGTGGGAACAGTGCACCAAGTAATCTCATTGCTGTTTAATCAAAATACTCAAGTGAGTCGTGAAAATGTAGGTGTGTCAAATCTTGGAGCTAGAGTCTTGGTTGTAGTCAAGTTTTCTTTGGTCCATATTATCTGTTTTTTAAAGATTATGTCTGAATACTGGTTATTTTGAAACAATTTACCAAGAGAAATAAAATAAAAAATTAACATATTTTCTTCATTCCCCAAACATTATCCGGGAAATCGTGATCAAGATTTGATTTGGGGTAAACCGAATTCAAGTTATAAAAGTATGGATCTCTAAAATCCCTTTCTTCATCGGCTGGCAAAAAGCTTGGAGCTCGAATCTAACAGTCTTGGGACTGCAACTTTTCCTATTGGGTAAAGTGCAACAGTACAGAGCTTGAAGGGGAGGAAAAATATGCGAACAGTTTCAACCGGTACGATAGTTTTTGTTTTTTCTTTAAGGAAGTACAACATGGACAATATAAAATAACTAAAGAACAAATGTTGAAATGGAAACAAAAAAAATCCAAGAAGAAACATTGACCATAATACTCATAGTTTTTGCATTTTCTGGTCAAAAGTGAAAGATGACAGGACCTGAGATGTTTCACAGGTTTTCCTTGAAAGTACAAGTTTAACTATTTCACAAACTAGTTTTAATTAAATGTACAAGATTTTCTTTGTTTTCAGTGTAAAGGGATCTTTTTTCTGTTTGTTTACACTACTTTATTTAGAAATTTAAAATTATTGTTTACTAATTAAATCAAAGTTTTGTATTTTAGGTTATGCATCGATACTGTAGAGTAAATTCTGTGTTGGAGAATTACTCAGAGTTCATGGAATTTACATATGCTTCTTCTTTTTTCTCCTACAAAACCACCTATTATTAAAGAGCATATACATTGGTGAAAATTGGAATTACAAATTCTACACCCAATAAAGTGGAAAACGAGTTTTTGATATCCTCAAAATCATGTGAAGTGCATCAGCCAATAAGACGCACCGCTATATTAGAAGGAAATCAGACGACGGATCGCTTGAATTAATCAGACAAAGAATTGCGTGCAAATATTTAAGTTTTTAAACTGGCTCATTAAAAGACAATCAATATAATGTTTTCTCGAGACATGATATTTAACCTATGGTAGGCCCTTGACATTATTTCATTGGCAGCTTGACCACATTGTAGCCGTGATTACATTGAGCACAAGAATATCATATCTTCACATTCATCGAAGTTGATGATTAACAAATACAAGAGCATCATAGATCACATATACCGTAAATATGACTTCTCTAATTAAAATAAAAGACATTGCTGGGATATTGTAATTTATTCGATTAATTAATTTATATTTGAGTAAATTATAATTTCAAAAAAAAATATAAGAACTCTTTGAACAAAGAATTAGCTATTTCAAAATTTTGAATTTTATGCTTTCTGATCTTCAACGTTTTTACATATAGCATGAGAAATCTCCCAAGAAATATTATAAAAATTATCTTAACGAATATTTAACAAATATTTTTTAAAATTAATTTGACACCACCTAAATCATCAAAATATATATTTAGTAAAACTCTTATAAAGTGATATTGACAGGTTGGAAAAAAAATATTTTTAGAGAGGATTTACATTTTTTCTCCAAAAATAGTAAAATTAAGATTTTGAATGATAAATGTATAAATAATAATAAATTTTTTTTACATTTATTATTTAGATCTCAACATTAAGTTATTCAAATAATATCTTTGTTTGTAATATTTTCTTATAACAAAAAAATGATCACAATAATTATTTAAAAATTATTGAAAAGATAAATGATAATATAAAAATTGATAAAATAGCAATTCTAATGTGTTCTAAAAAAAATTTAAATTTGTATAGCATGTAAAAATATATATGTTTATTATATAATATCATTGTATATGCAAATTGTATTGAAGTTTATCACCAAAATTTAAACAAATATATATTAGTTATTATGATAAATAAATTATCGTATTTTTATATTAGTCTTAACTCAAAATCAATTTTTTTTATCAAGCTGAAAAAACTTAAGATGAAATCGCTTTACGTTATATGTCTAATTGTTCAAGATTTTATGCCTACAATAACGCCAAACAAATGGAACCATTATCTCGTTATCTAACAACGAGAAATACGCATACAGGCTACGACGCCTTTCACTTCAATTCCCAAAGCCTAGCTCTTTAACCCTACAACCTTACAACTCAACCGGTTGTCTTTACTTAATGTTTGTTTTTTATGACAAACATTTATATTATATAATTCGTAATTTTGGGTATAAATCTGTTTTAGATTTAGTCAATTTGTTGTGATAGCAATAATATAAAAAACTTAAATGTTTTATTTTTCTTCGATGTTCAGTGAATGAGGAATTACGTACGTGACCTTTCCCCCAATTTCCTTCCAAAACAGCATATCATCCAATACTAGTCAGTCTCTGTCATTCCCGAGGTGCAACAACATATGGCAGGCAGCAACAAACAAAATCTCCACTCACCTCATTCTTCGGGACAAACAAAAACATTGCACTTGTTATTGCTACAAATGGGCAAAACCAATCTATACACATTCCGTCAAGTGTATGTTTCAGATGAATCCAATTTGTTTGTGAATGCCATCTTCCTGATTTATACAATAAGCTAGTATGTACATATTTAAAGAATTTTAGAGCCATTAGGCGCAGTGGCGCCAAGCTCAAAATAATTTAAAACAGATTACAATTTATTATCCAGCCAAAAATTTAAATAAAATAATCGGTAGATTTTTAACATTCAAATCATAAGTCCTTTTGTAATAATAATATGATAATTTTAATACAATTCGAACAAAGTCAATTAGATGTCAAAATGATATGTTACAAATGTTTAGTTTCTTAAAATAATATTATGATATCGGTCATGCTAGAATATGAGCCAATGATCAAACTTTTAAAATATCATATTAGAATATTTATTTTAACACAAAATTAGATGAATTTTAACAGACATAAAAACAAATTGGTCACATTCTCAAAGTATAATATAGTATCTATTATTTTCGGATACTAGTAACCTATCTATTGTAATAGAATATATTTTACGGATGTAAAATAAATTTTATTTGAGACCAGATTAAAAAATGACAGTCTTAACCAGAACAGTTATGTACCATAATGTCGCACCACCCATTTACATATATGTATGTAGCATTCAAAAATAGACATTTCATTCCACCCGGTAAAATAAAAGAATCTACTTGAGATTGTTCTTCTAATTAGTAAAATGAAGATTAATTAAATAAGTATAAAAAAATTACATTAAACACTAGCAAAAACAAAAGGGAAATTAGAGAAATCTGGAGGAAAGATCTACGAAATTCCAGCATTAAATTAGACACACTATTGTCCAGTTGCGTGTCTTCGATTCTGCAATACGAGAAAGCCAAAACCTCTCCCCCTCTCTATTGCCCTTGGCCGCTACACTCCATGTTTTCAGAGAAGTTATGCACAAAAAACAATACGCATGTCAAACTCCTTTACTCCTCTTTCTCTCTCTCTCTATCTCTAACCCTAATCCCGTTACTTCTCCCAACACCTCTATAAAAAAAGGCCAAACCCAATTTGCCAAATAGCCAAATTCCATCTCCCTCTAATAAATAAAACCCTCATTTTACTACATGGAGAATGGTCATGAGAATGGTGCTGACATGGATACTAATGGGAACCCATCATCACCAACTTCGTCATCCGTTGCTGGGGCCAATTCCAGGTGAAAATCCGTATTCATCGTATGCGACGTTTGTATTTCATTACACAAGTAATTTAATGTTTCAAAAAAATATTTCAGGTGGAACCCAACAAAGGAGCAGATCAACATGCTGGAGAACTTGTACAGGCAAGGTATAAGGACACCAAATGCTGACCAGATACAGCAGATAACGAGTAGGCTTAGGGCATTTGGACATATTGAAGGGAAGAATGTCTTCTATTGGTTCCAAAACCACAAGGCAAGGCAGAGGCAGAAGCAGAAACAGGAGAGTTTGGCTTACTTCCATCGGTTCCTACACACTTCCCACAAGGGTTCACATGATCACCATCCCCTCTACCGCCCGTTTTTCTCCCCTCCAAATGGTATATATCCACTTGCCCTTTTTTAATATATTATTATATATATAAATAAAGATTTCATTAACAAAGAATATCCTTGTTTTGATCTCATAGTTGGCGGACTCCTCAGTATCTCTGTATTAATTGTAATCTAAATACTGATTAATTAACCGTTATTGTTATAAAATTAAGAAAACTAAAGAATTTATCTGTATACTATCTAACTTTTATATACTATAATTTAGAATGTGATGCGTTTAATATTCCTCCATAATAACTAGTAATTTCATTTGATTTTTCTCTGCTTATGTTGAATACGCTACACTGATTTTTTTAACTCAAGTTGTTATACATTGGGAATAGTATAACAGATTAATTATCATTTACCTTAAATTTATTTTCTTCGGCGCCGAATTTTTTAATTAGCACCACGATGTTGAGCTGTTTTTGTAACCTTTTTTTGATCGCACATTCCCGAACAGAATTTAATTAATAGTAGCTACGGTATATGTATAGTGTTTATCTACACTTGTGCATTAACTAGAAAAATAAATCAATTTTGAATCAAACAAATACTTTTAGATGTTTTAATACAATGATTACTTTTAGAAATAGGAACATTGAAATCAAAACTATTTATAGTCTTTGAATTTATCTGACTTGTTTTTAATTTTTGGAATTGTATTTCAGTGGCTTTGAATCCATACCACCTTCCACAAACCGAATTAGGATTTTTCCCTCAACAGTATCCCAAGGTGGTGCTTCCCTTGGGAGGGTTCATGAGAATTCCAATGTCTGAGAAAATTAACGATGTCCATGGACATGAGCCTCCTTTGCCTCGAGACATAAACCACGAGAATTCGGACCAAGAGACTTTGCCTCTATTTCCTTTGCACCCGACAGGAATCTTACAAGGAAAGGAAGGGCCGGCATGCTCTCTTGGTTTGAGCTCGTCCTCCTTGGATTCCATCGCCATCTTCGACCAAGCTTCTCCTGCCAAGAACTATGGGCTCGGTTATTCTGACCATCCTTTCATTAATTTCTTCTCTGGTCAAGGTTCTTGCGGAAGTGACTAGGGTTTGTATTGAGGGTGGCAGATGATAGATAGGGGAAGATATAATAATGCATCTGCCATTATTTTATTAGGAATTAAGTAGCCGGTACGTATTGTTTTGAACTTGGTTATGTAACAGGATTTGATGTAATTGGAAAGTAATTATTACTTGATCGGGTTTTCATGCAACAATTTTGTTTTTTATTTGTTCTGCATACACTATTTGATTATATTAATTTGACTTTACTCCAAAAAATATTTACACGTCATATGATACAAATATTAGTAATTTTGAAAATTGGGTAATTGTGATATTTTTTCGTGCATGAGTAGGTCAATCTTTTAGCTGATGTTGCCACACATCTCCCCTAAACTGCAGCACATAATTTATAAACTTAATCCCGCACCATGGAGTAAATTTGAAATGCATAAAACATCAATTCAATGATATTACACGTACAATTCTAGGTTTCTTTACTCTAAGCAAATTAGTTAACTTTAATTTGTGGACTAATTTGGATGCGCAAGAAAATTTTTTGTAGACGAATCTCTAGTATCAGACGAGCATTGAAAACCTCCTCGTGGACATGGTGACATAATAAAGAAATTCTCTTACCATCACACGAATTCCATGTGACAGGATTGCCATAATGCGTTTATTTTTAAGTAGAGCAATAGAATGTCACAAGATGGTGTCAGGCGTGTTTGACGCTTTGCCACCTTAAAACCAAGCAAGGATAGTAGCCGATCTGGATCAAATAACATTTGATTTAAGAGCAAATTACTCTCAGGTCCCTGATCTTTACCGAAATCTCCTATTGGGTCCCTCCTGTTACATAAATGATTAATCCATCCCTGTTTTATTCAAAAATGTTTGTCTCGGGTCCCCACCGACCAAATCAGATTTTTTTTTAATTTTTTGTCATGTGAAATGACTATTTTACCCTTCACAAAATGACAAAAATATGATGAAATTTGTCGTTTTGTGAAGGATAAAATAGTCATTTCACATGACAAAAAATTTAAAAAAAGTTCGATTTGGTCGGTGGGGACCCGAGACAAACATTTTTGAATAAAACAGGGACTTAATACTCATTTATGACAAAGGAGGGACCCAATAGAAGAATAATGTAAAGATCAGGGACCTGAAGGTAATTTGCCCTTGATTTAATGATACAAAATATTTAAAATTAAACGAAAATATATGATTCAATTCATGGAAAATGTATTTTTTTTTTTTTGCGTTAAAAAAGAACTTTACAAAAGATAACAGATGAGAGTTCCATAATACAAAAGTGTTAAGATTTGGTGAGTGGAGTTCTCTATATTGACGTAATTCTTGGTCTATATAAATATGATGGTAGAGTTAAAAATTATTTGTTCTTGTCTTAGTCATGGTAGTAAAAGCAGAGATCTAGATTCGCTGCATAGCACTCGCACATGACTTGTATATCTTTGATCTTTACATAATGTAGTGATGATTGTCTCGGCTGTGTAGATGTAAGTATTTCGACCAAATTATGTAATATCTTGTGTTTTTTTATTTTTTCTTTCATATTATTTGTTAAGGATTGAGTTCAGGTTTTTGTTTCCCAATAGACCTTGTGGAACATGAAATGTGAATTTGGATTCTATTCTAGGATCCTTTCGTGTTTGTTTGAAGAGAATAGGCCCGTCAAAGAAAAAGGCCTCATCTTGGAAAAGTTCAGAATGTCATGGGATTCCACATGGACGGGCTTGGACTGTTCAGCTATCACGGCGAATCACTGTATGAAAAATATAAAAAATATGTTGAGTTCCAATTATTGAAAAAAATCAATGTTAGATGTGCATGTTTTTTTTATTATCTTATATATATTAAGATTTTTTAAATGGTTCAATGTTGCATTAACTAGCTCATGAATAACTAGTTAGGAGGTGATATCATTAAAGAACATAAAACTGGTCATGTTCTTAAAATATGAAACAACCAAAACTTGTTGGACATAATATTATGTGGTAGATAGAGTTCATGCGTCTTGTGTGCACGAGAGACCAATGTGAAAATACTCCACAATTGATCCACGTACTTGCACGTAGTTCCTTCCTTTACCCCACGCCCCAGCGTCGTCGCAATAGAAGTTCTAGATCAAATCTACACGATATCTACCTGTCAATTTAGCAAAATGACAAATCCGGGTACCGAATTGAAGTTTACCAAATAAAAGAAATATCCAGACGAGGATAATCCAAAAATAATGAGATTCACCCTCCCTCCTCCCAACCGCTCCTCACTTCCAACGTTCTCCACCACAACCTCTTGCTTCCTTTACCTTCCCACCCCCGCGGCGTCGTTTTAACGACTAATTTCGCTAGATAACCGTCGATAACCGTCGTCCCCATGGCGACGAAAACGCTAATCTCCTCCTCGCCTCTCTTCAACCTCTCTTCCAAAACGACGCCGCCGCCGCTTCAGCTCCTCCCCCTGCGCCGTGGGCCCCACTCTCACGGCAGCCGCAACCAGAGGCTCATATCCACGACGCGCGCGAGGATCAGCTTGCTCACTGACGTCCCCGTTCCGGCCGAGCTGGCCTCGGTGCTCAGCAAAGCTGAGGGCCTGCTCTTCACGCTCGCCGACGCCGCCGTCGCTGTTGATGGAGCCGCCGCCACCGCGGACCCCGCCGAAGTTCAGAAGAGCGGCGGCTGGTTCTCGTTTATCGCCGACACGATGGAGGTCGTGCTCAAGGTAAGGGGATACTGTTGTTGCGGTTTAGTGGTAGTATCGTAGTTTCTAGCTGAAGGAGAGCTGATAGTGTTTCCCTTTTTGTGCGCGCGTTTGTCAGATTTTGAAGGACGGGCTGACGGCTGTGCACGTGCCGTATGCGTACGGTTTTGCGATTATATTGATCACGGTTGTCGTTAAGATCGCGACGTTACCATTGACGAAGCAACAGGTTTGGTTTGCTTGCGTGGTCGCGGTTACTAATTTTGGCTGATGCTGCACAGTCAATAATTGGTTGATGATGTGATGGAAAGTGTTTGTGATTTGTTATGCACAGGTGGAATCGACGATTGCTATGCAAAACCTCCAGCCAAAGATCAAAGCTATTCAGCAAAGATATTCGGGGAATCAGGTGTGGCATACTGCTCAGTAGTAATTAATTTGTAAACAAGCTTGTGTAGAAGATTTCGCTTTTGGGTGACCCGTGTGCTATTTGTAGGAGAGAATACAACTCGAGACTTCACGTTTGTATAAACAGGCAGGGGTCAATCCGTTAGCAGGTAGTTATCTATCCCATTGATTGAAGTTCTTTTTTTAATGTAATTTAGAGCTAAGCGTATTCCATCCTGGTCCTATTAATCCACTTATAGAATCAATGAGCATCAGCTCTGTCTAACAGACTTTGACTGACGTTCATCAGTCTACTGGAATGTGGACCACGTTGCTTTTTAGGATTATGCATTTTCAAGTGAGCATGGGGTTTTCGTGATCAATATTGTCATGTTATGCATATCGGTCCATCTTCCAGGATTCCTTATTGGTTATAGTCTTTGTTGCTACTAGTGTCACCTTCAACGTAATCCCAAATTCTTCTTAAAAGCTTGGTAGCTCCTCCCCATCCCATTGGTATTACTCCCATTTCTGAGTAAGAAGTAGTGTACTTTTGAGCCCTAAGTAAGAATTTTCTTAGAGCATTAATTCAACTGTCTATTGGTTGCTATGTCCCTTTATCCGCTGTTTCAAATTGATTAACTCTTAACTACAGGTTGTTTTCCAACTTTGGCTACAATACCTGTTTGGATTGGCTTATATCAAGCTCTTTCTAATGTTGCAAACGAGGTAATCTTGAAGTGAATAACTCTTCAGTCTCTGGTTTTGTGATGCTACAATGAAAAATAACTAAGCAATTACAACTGATGATCCCATTGTATTATTTGAAGGGGTTGCTGACCGAGGGCTTCTTTTGGATTCCCTCTTTGGCTGGTCCAACAACGATCGCAGCTAGACAAAGTGGTTCCGGAGTTTCCTGGTTACTCCCCTTTGTGGTAATACAACGTTTTTAGTGCAATCAAATTTGTGTTCAACTCCAATCGATAAATTTGATTGATGAATCATCATTCAGGATGGCCAACCACCATTGGGTTGGCATGACACTGCCGCATACCTCGTTTTGCCGGTGCTCCTTGTTATTTCACAATATGCATCGATGGAGATTATGAAGGCTCCCCAGGTTGAATTCAGCTTGCCCTACTGAACTTTAGATTCTATTCTACTTTTCAGTCTACTTCTCATCAAGAGTTGCTACAACCATTCGATTTTTTGCAGTCAGATGATCCAGCCCAAAAAAACTCGCTTCTTGTCTTGAAGTTCCTTCCTCTGATGATTGGATATTTTTCCTTGTCTGTCCCATCGGGATTATCTATATACTGGTTCGCCTCTGAAAGAGTTCTGTCCTTTGTTTCCTCTTTCTGTTTGCTGGCGTAGTTGAGTTCAATTTTCTGATCATATCTTTTGGTTTATCTATTTATGTCATGTTATTTTTAGGTTCACAAACAACCTTCTCAGTACCGCGCAACAAATTTGGTTGCGGAAATTAGGTGGTGCAAAACCAGCAGTAAATGAGAATGCTGGGGGAATAATCACCGCTGGCCGTGCCAAGAGGTCAGCTTCACAACCAGGACAGCCTGGTGATAGGTCTGGTTTTTTCAACACTCCTATCATGTTAGCTTTCTAGAAACATCTCTGACATTGGATGGATGGATTGACAGGTTCAGAGAACTAAAGCAAGAAGATAAACGAAAAACAATTGGCAAAGTGCAAGCATCTGAGAAGACTCAGTCTGTTGATTCTGATGAGGATTCTGATGGAGAAGAAACAAGTGACAAGGTAATATTCAATTTGGCATCCTCATAGTTGGTGCATAAGTTGAATGTTTTACTACTGGAACAGAAACAAGCTGCTGTTGACTATTAGCTTGGGTACCATATTAGTACCTCCTGAAGGGCTGAACCCATGTTTTGATATGTCATCTTCTTTCTTGCATTTTCCCAATGACTAGCATATCTATCATATTCAGTATATAGCACTAAACTTCTTCGCTTCAGCAGTGCCGAGTGTGCCTAGTCAACACTATGCCCCTTTACCTGTTAAAATATTCAATTGTCTCTGAAACGTGAGCACCACAAAAACTAATTTCATAATCTCCACTTTTCTGGCCCGAGTTCCTTGCCATTTCTTCACCTTTGACTGCTTATTTTGATTATCATATAAATAAATCGGACCATTTCTTTTCTGAAATGAGGTTCAGAATTCACATGAACTGCATGTTTGTTTGTACTTTTGGATGCGATTTTAACCGTTGGTATCTACCTGCTGGCTCTTGTATTGAAGGTTCTTGGAGAGCTTGTTAATGAATACAGATGTAAATTGAAAATCATTTCACGAAAAAACCTGAGGGAAGGAAAAAAGGAAATTTGATTAGACTTCCTTTTAAAAGTTAATCTAGTTTCTCTTGATGGTGATACTTATACTGTGAATGTTTAAACAAAATTCAGTCAAACCATTCATCCTTGGTTTTTGATGTTTTCTCTTGGAGCTCAAATTGACATTTAGATCTCTAACAGGGCAAGGAGATCTTGGAAGAAGCATATGCTTCTAGTGCAGGCAATCCTGATGTTTCTCGGCCAAAGAAGAGCAAGCGATCAAAGAGGAAGCGTGCTGTATAGAAGTCTCCATACAGATATCATACCTGTAATTTTGGCGAGTCCTGTAAGCTTCAACTGAAATTGTATTGGTTAAATGTATGATGCCATATGTCTTCAGGCTCCATTGCTCACTCACAAACTAAGAACCTCTTTCCTTCTTAATCAGGTTTCCCATCTCCAGGTGGTCTACAGATTTTTGCTGCCATACAGTCGTGATATCACTTAAGCCACTTATTAACTAAAGCACAAAGCATAGTGTGGTAATTTGCTTTCTGTTGTTGAAAAGTTAGGTGCATTGTTGGTAATTTGGTCTTAACTGATCAGCATTGAAATAGGGGAAAGGGTCAATTCAGAACTGCCCCTCAAATTTTATAAATATCTGTCATATTTATTCCCCCGTGGAGCAGGAAGCCTCAGTATGAATATAAGGAATTCATCTTTGATCTGCATGTGATCCATAGTGCCTTCTATATAATTTATGTTATTTCCATCTTATTTGTCTCACAAGTGAAGATGGTAAGAAAAGCATTGTTTCCTCAAACATTGACGGAATTTCCTGCCTATTTTATCATTTTTTTCTGGAGACCTGACAACCATGGGAAAGTGGTGTTTTGCCTAGTTTAACGTAGCAAAGCATACCCAATAATACTTTCCAAGCTGATAACTGCAAACTTAAATTGAATAATCTTTATTGACCAAGTTGCTTGTTGGCAGCTACTCGTACTATTTATTAATTCCCAGTGCAAAGTCCTAGAGATGGATAACAGACATTTCATGAACTGAAAGTTTCTTCCTGACATACATTGACATTAAATTTTGCTTTGTACAAGCACGGAATCATCCAACGATTTCTGATTCCTAACTGGTTGCATTTGCCTCTTCCTACTTCAATTGAATGTCCTGTCCTCATGCTAATACCTGTGTTTTGTAGTGAAATTCAGTTCTTGCTTGGTGGGTAATGATTGCCTATTGGATTTGGCCCAGATGGCTTTTTCTGAATCTTCATTCCTTCCACCTGCTTGATGTCCCATGATAGATGCACAAGCGTGAATAGATTATCATGGTACAACTTTGCGTAGAATAGAGCGGATTTTTCTTACCCGCTCCAGTAAAATGTTACTCTTGTGCAACCACGGGCCGGCCAGTGCAGGCTTGAGCTTTAAGTGAACTGTGTCAGTAATGATACGAGGACCAGCATTAGACAGATCATAAATTTTCTTTTGGATTGTGATTTTTTCTTTGTATTTTAACACATGCCCAGAAAAATAAAAACATGTCCATCGCATCTTGAATAGATATTTAGGCAACCAGGATGCCACTTTATTACCAAATTAGAGAATAGGAAAAACAGTTTCTTGCCTGCTTCAACTTCTTGTGCCATGACCTCTATCGAGGATTGATGTCGAGAAGATGCTAGCAGGAGCGATGCAAAGAGAATGGTGAGAATGTGCCTACTCATCTTTGGCGTGAAAATTGTGCATGCTGCTAATGGAAAGATGAGCTTTATGTAGGGGTGGCTTAGAAAAGCATGAAGCATTGCACCTCTAAGCATCCTTTTGGTAATCATATGAAAATTGAATATAAGTGTCAGAATGTCTCTTAAAGTTGCATTTGCATCCTATGCCTTTACATGCCTCTACTGATTAGATTTGGAATCAGAGTTCCACCTCGTTGTTGACTTCTTTGTGATAATAATTACTCATGTTATCATTGCATCCATGAGACATTCGGTACTTACTATCATTATCTTGAGTTATTGAGTTGTGTCCTGACATAACAACCTTCACGCCCCTCCAATCCAATGCTTGACAGGCAGATATTCACTTCACGCTGTACAATAGTTGCTCCTTTTTCATGACTGACTTGTTGTCTTCCACTCTAGTTTTGGATGGTATCTATCTTTGTTTGTATCATGAGCGCCGTTGTCTTATTCCATATCACTCCCACTGACTAAAGTTTGAAGTGTTGGCTATTTTGTTGCATCTGCAATTTGCAGTTAGGAAACTCTTTAGTTTCCCCTTTCAGTATAGCGTCAATAATGGCGATTTTGAGCCCTTTTCCTCCTTTCTTGATATTTGGATGGTGGCTCCACGAATATCAGTTTGCTTCCGTGATATAATTACTTCGACAACACTCCCTCGTGAGCTGCAACACGGACATTAGCACCCAAATAGTGTGGGAGATGATGAGTTCGGTATGGTAATGTCAATTGTCAAGTAATTGCTGTTCTGTGAATTAGACTTGACCAAGCTTGAAAGGCCTTAAGCACATTTACAGTTTTGCGTAGTTTTTTGCATTCATGCGATATTTACTAAGGACATCGAGATGATCTTGTTTCGATCACATAGTCATTACTATCGATCGAGAGAGAAAGAGGGGGACAGAGGGAGAGATTGCCTTTCAGATATATGGGGGGTGTTTGTGCCTCAGGCCTTCAGGGAAGTAATGATGTGCAGTAGTGCTTCTTTTAACTTTTCCCTTTCCTTTTACTTCTTATGATCATAATAGCTAGTGAGTGCTTTAATCACAAGTCTTTCATTTAAAAGTCCTACAACACATTATAATGTCCTCACTATTTAAGATTCTCGCCGACTACATTAGAATCACTCGACCATATATGGAGTTGCTTAGTCACATAATTAGCCTATTTTATTAGTGCTACTTCCGATTTTCTTAGGTGTTGCTGGTGATACGTTGCTTTCTTTGAGCCTCTGTTATCGCTTTCTTTATAACTTCATTTTTGTTATTTCATGCTCTCGAATAAGCACGAGACATTTTTCGTTGCTCCCTGTATCAAAAATGGCCAGGCATTTATAATGCAGCGCTCCAGCTTCCTCTACCACCACCAACCAAAGCCCAAGATATTCAAATTATTCTAAACTCCCAATTCAAACCATTAACCATTCCGATTTGGCAGATAGTCATCCGCACGCCTAACACTCCCCCAGTTCAAAGTGCGACATGGCCAGAATCCGAAACCTAGCGGAGTGCACTGAGGGTTTGAAAGATGCACCATTTTCCATTATTAATATGTCCTCAAGAGCAGGAATTGAAACTACAATAGGCTACCTTACAAGGAAGATAAGTCAGCATTCGGACACAAAAACAAGAAACTAATAATAGCTTGTCAAAACTAGTTGAGGGAGAGCAAGACCAAGTGAAACTTATATAGCATCTATTGCAATCTTGCTTATCTGAATTCAAATTAATGCAAAATATCTCGAATTCAAGGCTACAAACTAAATACTCGCCGGAATAATTTTACAATCTTGCTCAATGTTGTCCAAAAATCATGTGATATATAATGCATCGCATTACACGTCACAACTCGAATATGCAGGTGCATTCTCATTTCATCCCTATTCTCTTCGGCGAACCAAAACCGTCCTCAAACTTCACCATCGAACACAATCCAAAAGCACCAACCATTAACAAATTCCAATATAGTAGGTGGAGGATTCGGATGCATCACTTCCTCCTCCATACCCGTCAACATGAGAGCAATCAGTTTGTTTCCCTACATTGACTACATCATCGATAATGCCAACCCCTACCGAATCCGAAAACCTTGGTATGATGACCTCGACCAGCAACTGAACTACATTCTTGGCGCTGCCATTCTCATCATTAACCGCATTTGCCAAACCATTCGAACCCGAATAATATTTTCCGACAAAACAAACCAACCCAAAAAACACAGCAACAACCAGCAAAATCTTACCAGCTCATCTGTCTGGCGGCAAAAAATCTTCAATATGAACGTCATCCCCAAATAACTCCCTCGCTCTCAAACAATTCACCCCAAACCCTAACCTCCACAACTCCTTATTAACCCCACTCTTAGGAGCCGACGCCAACCAAACCAACCTCTTAGCTACCTCCTCCCTCTCCCCAACCTTCTTCATCCTCGCGTCCAAGAACGGCCCCCTGCACTTCGTCCTCGCGAACTCCGCGCACTTCCCCTTGGCTTCCGCCACGCACCTCTCCATCTCCCTCACCTCGCACCCCTCCCTCTCCGCGAGGGAGACCGCGTGGCCCGCAAGGTTGCGCCACCAGGGGATCTTGCACGCGTCGGACGCGCTCACCGCGCACGCGATCCTCGACGCCTCCTCGCAATTACGGGTGATTCGGGAGACGGAGGACGCGAAAGCGGTTGCCCAGGATTGGGGGGATTCGAAGGCGAGGACAAGCGACCGGTCGTTCGGTGGGCCAACCGCGGTGGGGCCACGGAGGAGTGGGATTGGGTGGGAGAATGGGATGATGGTGGATGACGCGGAGTAGCGGGATCTTCGTGTTGGGTGGGGTCCATAGGGTTTTATCCTCTTCTTCCAGTTTCCCTCTTCCGGGTCTTCCTGTGTTTTACTTCTTGTTTTTCTTTTACAGGGGAAAAGCTATAAGGTCGTTTGGGCATCAAGTTTAAGGCCCAAAGGCCTTCTTGGGCCGCCATTCCATGTTCTTCAAGGACGAAAACCAAAGTAAAAGTAAAAGTTCAAAAAACCACATGAATATTTGTACACTTTTTCATATTTTCAATTTTTACTCAATTAAGATTTGCGGTGTACAATCAACTAGATAGCCGGATATCAAAAATACTATGCAAAAAAAAAAAAAAATTATTGTCCGACCAAAGTGTAATTAGCAGTTACATATTACCGGGTTCAGAGGATGTGGCACGTGCAACTAGTCCTTGTCGTTTGTAGCTATCTTATATTACAAATTCCATTCCAAAGAGGTACATTATTAATTAATTAATTAATACATGAATCAGGAGTTACTTCAGCGCAGTGTTTTAAGAAATATCCAAGTCATACGACTCCTAAGTCCTGCCCCGAAACACACTTCAGGTTTTTGATTAATAGAAATTAGCTCTAACAAGCTTTTAGATAGAGGATCTTGTTATAACTTAAACAAGATATCTCAAGTTCGACGTTCGACTACATGTAAATGCATTACTATTAGATATTGTTTAAAAAAAATTATCAGTATAAACTTGAATTGATCGATACATAAATATTTAATATACTAAGAAATTAATATGAATAATTGCAAATGGTAGCGATATTTTTAGGCTTTGGGATCAGATATAAAAGTTACTCAAAGGAGTCGCTCGTGCGAATTCTGTCTGCTTTGGTTCTAGAAAAAAAAAGAGGCCCATCTGAAATCTACATCAAGTCACTGGGCTCTTTACACGAAAACTTTGGACACGTAAAAATAAGGGTAAATTATATCTGGCCCCCTCGAGTTTGGGATATTTAACGTTTGCCCCCTTTTTTTTCTAAAACCAATTAAAAAACCCTTCATGTATGGCAAAATTGTACGAATCAGCCCCTCATGCCGGAATCGGAGATTTTCTCCGGCGAGGAGGCATGAGAAATGACCATGATACCCTTATACTAAAAGACAAAAAAAATTAAAAACTCTCTCTCCTCCCTCCTCTCCATCCTCCCTCCTCTTCATCCTCCTCTTCCCTCCTACCTCTTTCGATTTGCAAATTTCCAATTATCCATCCCAATGGATTAAAAAACCAACCCACCCTCTCTGAAAACACCATGGATTAAAAAATCAACCAAATTTCAAATCTCTTACATCAAAAAATTAACCAAATTTCAATTCCCAATCCATCGTGAGTTTGATCCCCCAAGCTTCCATAGCCACAAAAACCTGCACCACAGAAATCCCAACCATCAATTTCGTCCCGTTCCGATCTCCCTCCGGGCCCTATCTCCACCGTTGATGATGAAGCTCCCCTCTTCGATCACCAAAGCGTCCACCTCCTCCCAGTCCTCTTCTTCCAAGCGATCTGGGTTCGTAACAAAAGCCCAATTGTTACCCATTTGTTCTACGTTTGAAGTAAAACCCAATTGTTCTATGTTTGAAGTAAAACCTAATTGTTGAAGTAAAACCCAGTTGTTACCGCATCTACCATAAAAATTGATTATTGCCCCATGAAGTTTCCCTTTTCGTTGAGGGAGAAGCTTAAGGCTAATGGGATTGAATCTCTGTTCCCTATCCAGGCGATGACGTTTGGAGGTATTCTGGATGGATCCGACTTAGTTGAACGGGCAGGTACTAATTGAAAGCTCCTAATTTGGGGAATCGATTTGGATATTCGGGTTCTTGGTTTTAATTACGTTGAATTGTGTTGTGTTGTGGGTTTTCAGGGCAAGACTCTGGCCTTTGTGTTGCCGATTCTTGAATCACCGACTAACGGGCCACCAAAGGGTTTTAGGAAGGCCGCCTAATATTTTGGTGCTTTTACCGACTAGGGAGCTGGCCTCACAGGTTTGGAAATTTTTGTTCTTAGGGTTTTGATTTCTGGATCGAGATCGAGAGGATTGGATTCGGCTAATTCTTTGTTTAATGTTTTGATTTTGCTTAATTTCGTTGTTGTGGGTGTTTTGGGTGTGTTTATGTTTAGAGGTTGAAGAAGAAGAAAGAAGGAGAGAGGAAGATAACGAGGAGGGAGGAGGAGAGAGGTTTTTTAATTTTTTTAGTATAAGGGTATAATGGTCATTTCCTATGCCTCCTCGCTGGAGAAAATCTCCGATTCCGGCATGAGGGGCTGATTCGTACAATTTCGCCATACAAGAGGGGTTTTTTAATCGGTTTTAGAAAAACAGGGGGGCGAGCGTTAAATACCCCAAACCCGAGGGGGCCAAATGTTATTTACCCTAAAAATAAAGAGGTTATATGAAGTATAATAAATTCGAATTTTAATAAATAAATTATGGGTTCAAAGTTCAAACCCTATCCACCCTAAACAGAATCAGTGAATGCATGAATCCCGATATAAGATTTCGCAACAACAATTCTTTGCACCTCTTTGATTTTTAAGCTTATCGAGCTATTCAATTGAACAAATCGATCTCTACCGAACACCATTATAATCCGACCAAACTAAATTCGAATCCTTTGCACCTCTTTGATTTTTAAGCTTATCGAGCTATCCAATTGAACAAATCGATCTACCGAACACATTATAATCCGACCAAAACTAAATTTGAATCATAGAGATTACGAAGCCAGCGATCCAAAACTCTTTAATTTTTAGATACAAAATTCACATGCTGCTCTTCGAAAGAGAATTGAATTCCGTATCCATGTACTAAAATGGAAAGCATTTCCAAGGTATCACGAAACCTTCGTCACGCTCATGACAACAAACGTCACCCTCGTCCTAATTTGGAACCTTCTCTCTCTCTCTCTCGCTCTAATAAATCATCACAAAGTCCTCTCCACCATCATTCTCTCTCTAGAACCTTGGTTGAAGGAGAAGAAAAGAATTTGTTTTATTTTTCGTAAGTAAACCCATGGCTTCCCAGGGCAGCCTCCTCCTCCAGAAGCAGCTTAAAGGCAAGTAACCCATCTCATTAAAGTAGCTTCTTTTCCTATGGAAAATCTGTTTAATTGGTTTTAATCCAAGGGTTAGGATCATACAGATTCTGAATTTAACGTTAATGGGTACTTGGCAGATCTTTGCAAGCATCCGGTGGACGGGTTCTCGGCCGGGCTGGTGGACGAAACCAATATATTCGAGTGGAGCGTCACCATCATCGGCCCTCCCGATACTCTCTAGTATTGCCCCCTTTTTTAAGTTTTTAGTTTCTTTTATTTGATTTGTGATGGAAATTTCTTGTGTTGATTTTCTATGTGTATGTTCAGATTGGTTGCTTATTGGATTGGATTGAATAGAATTGAAGAGATTCAATTGTTGGTATGCAATTGGATTACGGGTCGTTGATGAATTTGTTTCGCTTGTTGGGTTATGAGGTTCTATCTATTGTCTCGTGAGGCTCGAATGATTTTGCCTTCTTGGTTGTTGTTTGATGCGTCTTTGATGACTTTTCTTTTCCCATTTGTTTGATGATTTACCAGTTTTTTTGTTGTAGTGAAGGGGGTTTCTTCAACGCCATCATGAGCTTTCCATCGAATTATCCAAACAGTCCACCAACAGTGAAGTTCACCTCAGAAATTTGGCACCCTAATGGTTGGCTGATTTTCTACTTAATTAGTGTATTAAGTATTTGGTTACCTCATTTGTAATTTGACTTTGCTTCTGGTACTTGGTCACTCCAGTGTATGCCGATGGGCGTGTTTGTATATCCATCCTTCACCCCCCTGGTGATGACCCGAATGGTTACGAGCTAGCAAGTGAACGTTGGATGCCGGTTCATACGGTGTGTGAAACTGTCATCTGGTTTCCTCTCCTTTCAATTGGCTTTCGTTCTCATTCCGGGTTTTGCTTTGTTCCTTCTACGTCCATTGATATCAAAATCTTGTTTGCATACTCGAGTCTGATTTGAGTTGGCGATCGATGCAAAACGTAGTTACTTTCACTCATATTAACTTGATTTGGTGCCTTCCCTGGCAGGTAGAAAGCATTGTCTTGAGTATTATATCAATGCTTTCCAGTCCCAATGATGAATCTCCAGCCAATGTAGAAGCTGCTGTAAGTAATAAACGGATCTATCCCCATTACCCGTCTTGAACTTTTCTCGTGGTTTCGTTCTTCTATCCCTGTTGCTTGTTCATTTGGTATTGGTCCTGCTTCCAAGTGAAGCACTAGTGAATAGCCTCTAATCTGCCTGTTTTGTTCTGCTTTACAGAAAGAATGGAGGGAGAGAAGAGGTGACTTCAGGAAAAAAGTAAGCCGCTGCGTGAGAAAATCACAAGAAATGTTGTGATCCTCCTCACCGATGCGCCTTTTCTTGTCCGAGCTTACCCTGGAATGCCTCGATTCATTGCAAAGGGTTCTTTCGAGGGAGGTTCAGTTCGTGGGATTGTCAGGTTTGGGGTTGCTCGTGGGGACCTGATAAAAGTTGGGTTTGTCTTCTGTGTCTCTGGAACGATTGTTGATATGTTCAACCACTGTCCTTGTGGTTTGCCTTTCCGCGTCTTGCTTGATTTGTACAATGCCGTTCACACCCAAGAACACTTGTATTTTATGAAATATCCAGCCATTTTTTTCTTCTCCAATGCGCTTCCTCCGTAGTTTTTTTCTTTCATATTCGTGTCGTTTGTAATTTTAATGCTTGTCTTGGAAAACTTTGTTCGTTGGAAACAGAAATTCAATGTGAAACTTTGATATTTCCTCTTACCGAGCAATTCATTCCTTTTTTATTGACCATGGAGGAATACCCAAGATTGGAAAATAAGTGTTTCTTCTTGTTTGGTACTTCCGTTTTCTTCGATATTTCTATCCAAATATTCTTATATATGAAATGAAAGAAACTTGGTTAGTGATTGCATTTACAGAAATTGATGCCACGCCACACAACTTAATTACCAAACGAGAAACTGCACCAAGTATATCATATCAAAGAGTTTCCATTATTGATCACCGTAGTATGATATGTATTACATCTTACCTCTGGGTCTCATCTTATTACAAGCAACTCAAGTGTAAGTGTAGTCAAACTAAAGTTGCTGCCATTTTTCCGGCATTGTTTCAATCTTGCTTCGCTGGCTTCGAAACGTGGCTTCCCATCCTCACAACAATTCCATCAACATCGCGCACGTAGCCGACTTTCTGCCCCCACTCCTTGTCCTCTGGCTTGCTCACTGGAACTGCTCCGTTCTCCACTGCCCTCTGCATTTGAATTGTTGCATTAATATTCCGGCATCCGACCGGGAACATTCCATTTTATTAAAAGTATCGGATCCAGCCCAAACAAACTCATCTCAGAGTAAG
>SOPF01026561.1:55108-74191 GCA_012979155.1 Hypericum perforatum | reverse complement strand
ACTCCCAATTTCCTAATTAAGTGTTAAATAATAAAATAAATATAAATCTCAATATTGCTCGCAGGAATCTCAGGAAAGGAAATCCCTAATTCGATTTCTTAGGAACCTTAAATAGGAGCTTCTCACACTTATTTTCTGGAAGCTACCGAATTAAAGTAGTTCATCAAGCAAGGAAAAAAAACAAAGGATCCGAGATAAAAACAAGACCATACCTGAAATGTCGTCGTCTCTTCCACCATTTGATAATTGTTTCACAGATAAATCTTTCTGGACACAGACACCCACAAAAAAAACAAATGAGGATCACAAACGAAAAAAATCTCCAGTAAGAATCAACCTCAACAGTTTGTGATCATTAACATGTGAAGCTGTGCAGCTTGTTCCTTATTATATACAACCACATTCAAAGCTACTGCGCTGGAGATGGACTGAATTGAATTTCTAAGAAAAAAAGACCAATCAAAACACCTCAAGTTCCAATTAAAAAATTGAAATAAGTTTGTTTTTCAGAATTTCAGGAATAACTTTCAAGCAACTACAAATGGCAGATTGGATTCAGGGGTCTAGTAAAAAAGAGTAGCAGAAAAGACTGAGATCAACATATTCCAACATATTACTCCTAAAGAACGTAAAAATTAAAATTCTCAGTAATCGCTAACAGAAGGCATGACTTACAGCATCAAACCAGATAAAACTTAGAGCACTTCATCTACAGAAATGTGTCGGGTTCAACAAAGAAAATGTGTAATATTTGGAGCAGGCCTAGCCTATTGTTTTACATGAAGGTAACGAACAAAGAACCCTAATTTTTGGAAGCAAAGATGGTTTTGATTTTACTAGCATTAGCAAGAGACTAAGATCTTCCATTCAATTTTCCGTGATCTCACCTCCTTCAGATAATGAAGCCCTCTGCAGTTGAAAGGCATTGCAGCCATTGCATTTCACTGAAAAGGAACGTGCAATTTCCTGAGTTTCTGAACAAAGCCATATACCTTAAGAGAGCATCTATCTTCGAATGACGAACGAGAACTTGTTTTGTTTGCAGAATCGTGTGTTAATAACATGAGATGTTCTTAGCAAGTCATTCTTAGTTACTAAAACAACAAATGAAAACCTCCCCAGTTGAATCGCTAACAGAAGGCATGACTTACAGCATCAAACCAGATAAAACTTAGAGCACTTCATCTACAGAAATGTGTCCGGGTTCAACAATAACTGTACCTCAGATAGATGGTCCCTGGTAAACATTTTCCTGAAATTCTTTTCCAAATGAAGCATTATGCCAAAGAACAAGTTAAATTACCAGGTATCGTGCTCAAAGCATCCGACACAAGAGCAATAATCAGTGAGAAAACAAGACCAAATGTTGTCTGCAAAAGAAAAAAGGATGTCGAAAGGACAGAAATCAACCAGACATAGACAGAAATTGCAGTACCATGATATCCTAATCTTCAAAGTTAAGTGCATCCACACACAGGCGGTATCGTCTACCTTAATGTTAAAATCGCTAATTATTCATCCCCATCCATAGACCGGTTACAAAATCATCTCTAACAACTACCAACTTCAAGAGACGACGTAGTTTTTACCGTTCTCTTTCAAAGGAAAGGGAAACCAACGACATTCCCACTCTAATTACCCAACAAGGACGCTCGATAATCCAGAACTGTTACGGTTACCTGATAGAGTCGTTGAGGCTTAGGTAGGGTCCACCTCGGAGAAATCCAGAACCTAGCTACAACAAGATACGCGATTACGAAAATAGAAGCCGGAACGGCAGAGCTTGATATTCTAGAAACTTTTACCTCCGGAGACCAATCTGGCATCGGCGGCGTCCGTATCGGACTCGATGCGGCGTCGTGGGATCCGACGCTTCTCCTTTTGAACGAAGGCGGTTACCACCAGGAAGGATATCGATGACCGTTTGAGACGTATTTGAATTTAATGATCGTTTGAGGGATATCCTAATATCCAACGGATCGATTTTAATAAATTTAGCAGGGCATTCGATAACGGCACGTTATTATTGGGCTTTTGCTTGACCACTACTTAATTTAAATTGGGTTGGGCCATGAGGTTTAACGATCAGTTTTTATATATCTATTACATTTAAAAGACACGCATGATTAGATTACTGATTTATATTAACATTGTTTTTATTAATCATTCTTAATTATATTTAAATTAAAAAATCTCATGAAATTCCGAAGCTTTTTCTTTCCATTTTCTTGTTTAGAAGAAGCCGAAGACTATATAGATATTGCAATTAACTGATACATCATCATTGAGATCTCACACCCATTATGATCAAATTTTTGGCCATGCGCGTTTAATTTGATATTTATTTCAAGATGAACGTCAAAAAATAAAGTGCACATTTTTTATAAATTAAATCATTAAAACACTTTAAACATCATATATATGAGGTATCACATACATTTGCAACATGATACCATGAGAACATGCCGACATTAGATTGCGATTGCATTATCTAACATATGTAAATCAACTCTTTAAGTAAAACGACTTGAGAGGAGACTTTCTTGTCTGTTGGGCCAATTATTACAACAATTATTAGGTCCAATAATTAGTGCCAATTATTATAAAAAAACAAAATTAGGTAAAAAGATATTAGATAAAAAAATAAATTAGGTAAAAAGAAAGAAAAAATGTTTGGAATGGAAAAAGACATTTGACAGGGACGTTTCCCTATATAAGGGAACTCCCTGGTGACCACTTCGAAATGAGCCACTCCTCCCCCACACTCAGATCTGGAAAGTTCAGTTTAGTCACTGAATTTTCCGGTAGATAGACGAATAGGTACATTCGTGGAATCTGGGCTCCGATTCGTTTCAAACGTGATCGAGCTTCGACTGGCAACTCACCAACAACGTTCCTGGACCTCGCACAATCACGCTTCAAGAGGTAATTGTATTTTAATTGCCTTAATTTGCGATTAATTGTGCATATGATTATTTGCGTAATATTCGATATTTATGCTATATAATCCAACATTGTCAAACTCATGATAAGCTACAGATTACACAAGTACAATGTCTGAATTGAAGCATTTCAAGTAAAGGTGAACAAAATATACGATATTGATCTCTCTTTTTCACCAAATTGGAGCCTGATAGAATCACATTCTTCTTCTGCAGAAAGTCCAGCTTGCTTGTAAGAAAGCACAGGATAAGAACATATTTATGGAGGTATTAGACAAGTTCATATCCAGAGATGTGTAATTCCTTAAATTATTTGGCCTATTAAGGTAACCAACCTGTAGACTTATGTCAAGATAAACCTAAGGGGGAGATAACAGAAGTACTTGAAGACTCACGCAAAGAACCTGACAAATCTACATAGAGTGGTAAAATTAGAACTCAAAGATCAGTTAAGAACCTAAACACATAAACCTTGTCTGAAACTAATTAAGTTGAGCCAAATGCTGAAAATGAGAATTGCAGTGGGTCACGAGTATCTCAAAGTCCATAATCAACATAAGAACATCAAAGCCAACCTCACAGTCAAACTAAAATTGAAGAAAGTGAAGGCTTCACAACAGAAGGAGGATCTGAAATCTCCAACAGCATCAAAGAACCGGATGTGACCATAAAATCCATACTAAAAAAATCAACCAGATTCCATAGAAAACTTACCAGGTTTGATGACTATAAGGTATATTCTGCACAATTATATCATATATCTAGTTATATCTCTTATCGCTCTTTCTCTCTCTCTCTCTCTCTCTCTCTCTCTCTCTCTCTCTCTCTCTCTCTCTCTACACTATATTGTGTGCATTTTTGAGTAAATTAGATAAGATTAGAGAACCAGCTACCTTTCATGAAGTTGTCAAGTCTGAACAATGGAGAGCAACTATGAAAGATGAATGGGAGGTCCTAAATAAAAATCACACCTGAATTTTAGCTACTTTACAAAAAAAAATAAAAAGGTTGTAGGATGCAAATGGATTTATAAGATTAAATACAATAGTAATGACACAATAGGACCCGAGCTCTTAAGTTCTCGACTGATTACCTTATTACAAATTCTTGCTCTCCACTGCCAAGCCTGCGAGTTACGCAACATTGGTCCCGTCCATCTGATGGTAGGCTCAAATTCAATTATAATGCAGGAGACTCGGAAGAAGGAGGCGGCTATGCTGGAGTGATTGTTTATAACGATTTGAGAAACTTTGTAGAAATTTTCTGTCAGCGCTTCCATACATTAATCATCCTAAGCTACTGGAAGCACATGGCGTGAAACTAGCCATTCAGAGAGCTATTACATCAAGTACTCATAGAGCTATATTTGAATTCGATTGTCAGTCAGTTGTTCTGGCCTTGAACAATCCGATCGGAGATTGCAATGCAGATCTTTGGTCACCAACTTGGAGGAACACTGCTTTTCGTTTGTCCGACGTGAGGCCAACATTGTTGCTAATCACTTTTCTAAGCAATGTTCTTTACTGATATAAATGTTGTCCACTGTACTGTTCCTCCATTAGAACTACGTCCTTTTCTGGACCTAGATTTGTCGTAATTGGTGACTATTGCTAAACGAACGAAGCTATATTTTTCTTAAAATAAAAATAAAAATTGATACCTATAGATAAAAAAAACTTCAAACTTTGTGATAAGATGCTCAAATGCTACATAAATGATGGAGAACATCTTTTGATAAATATAAAGTCTATTTTTACTTGTAATATTGTCGCCTTCGATTATGCGGTGTTTCATAATTCACTATTGTCTTGTTTAAATATGTATCTGGATGATCTTAAAGTGGTAGTTCATTGTTGTGTATCCAAACTACTTTACTGAGAGAGATTAGGATGATCTTAGAGTGTTAGTTCATTGTTGTGTATCCAAACTACTTTACTGAGAGAGATTAAGTTGTACGAAAAATTATTAGCTGATATTAAGTTCAACATTTTTTTATACTCACATCTTGTCAAACTTCATATCTTGTCTAAAGGTTAATTCAGTTCTAAAAAAGTTAATATTTAGTCTGTAATGATTAATAATTTCAGTCAGCAGTTTAATCTAGCAGTTGTGAAGTAGGCGACAAAGGAATGAAACTGTAAGCCAGTCAAATATGGCGCTCTGGAATTGGAAGAGAAAGTGCATTGTATAGTGTCTTTGCAACGATTTAAAAATTTGCGTTGAATGACTTTGTCTTATTTAACTTAGACATTCAATAAAATGTTACGACGAAAATTAATCTCAAGTATATTCCATCAACTCAACCCATTGCTAATTGGGATTTATAAAGCAGATGTGAGTTTATTTCATGCCGGTTATTGAGGTAATTTATGATGGGCAATATTTTCTCCGAGGCACAGCTGAATTTTCAAAACTGCTAGGACCGTTTATAGAAATATGTACATTAACGGATTTTCAGTTGCAGGACAATAATAAATTTGTTTACAATCATATAAAATTTACTTATTAATTATTTTAAATTTTATAATAACATAAAAATAAAAATGATATTATCTAAATCTCATATTTTAAGATAAAAGTAAATTGTATCAATAGGTACTTGAATCAACTAATTGTAACGTTATTCAAACTTAATCAAATATTTAGTTAGAATTTTTGTAAACGAACTAGTGTTATAAATATTTGTTATGAAATTTTTTCATCTTTAAAAAAACTTTTTGCAAAAGGTAGCCAATTAAAATGAGCAAGAGAATATCAAAACCTGACGTATAATTTTTCTGCCAATGAAAAATTCCACGTTAATTTGCAGGTCATATTCCGTCCTCTACCGACAGAGGTGATTTTTCAATGAAGAGAAGAAAATCTAACCAGCTATGCTTAAAAGTCCAATATTAGCAAGCGGATCCAACCAGAATCCAACTGGAAACAACCATATCACTAACCTTTGTGAGATACTCTTATTTTAAGTTTTTGAGTGAAATTTTGTATTTTATTTCGTCCAAATAATTAAATAATTTAAAATTCAACTCTTACTATTGAAAATAATTTAATTGGATGAGTAAATAACCCGTAAATTCCCCATCATCCCAAAAGCACCAAACGCAGACGACCAGTTAACCACCAACCGAAGTAAGATTTCAAAAGAGCACATAGAAAGCGACCGCTGTTCTGTCGTACGAGGCTTTACGACAAAAAACTAAAACAAATAAATAACAATAATAATACATAAGCAAACAAAACAAAACAAAGAAAAAGATATTGCCATTTTTTCCATTCTTCGACGTTCAAGGTGGTAGATCGATTGGGCCCCACATTTCGATGAGGCAACCAAACCTAAAAATCCATTCGTTCCCGTAGATCAACGGCTACCGTATAATTCCCCCTTTCCTCCTCCTCCCCGCCGCCTCCTTTATTCTGCATCTGGGCTCCTTAAAAATTCGATCTTTATCGTTTGGATCGATCGATTTTGCATCAGATTTGAGCTCCCCTTCAATGGTTAGGTGATTTCTCATCTGGGTTGTCGTCTGATCCTGAAAAGTTTGGTTCTTTGTTGCAATGGGGGCGTTGGAGAATGGTAAGTTTCGCCAGTTGGAGGCGTTGGCGATTGAGGAAGAAAAAGAGAGTGTGGCCATACAGGACGCTGTTAAAGTTTTGTTGCATGGTCTCGGCGAGGACATTAATAGAGAAGGGCTTAAGAAGACCCCGGTTCGTGTTGCTAAGGCACTTAGAGAAGCCACTTCAGGTACTTTTGTACTTTGTTCTCCTTTTTGTTGCTGTGTTCGTGCTTAATCAGGTCCGAGTTCGGTCCTAGGGAAAGTACTTGTTGGGAGTTTTGCCACCTTTTAATGATCCTCTTAGAATCTGTAATAGTCCGCCCAGTGGGTTCGGATATCGGATGGTATATAAAAAAAAAAAAAGCTTGTTGTTATGAATGAGCTTAGCTCAAGTATGGAACATTGGTAGGCCTAGATTTGCTGATGTTGCTCAAATTCTGTATCTCAAGTGCATTTTGTGGCTTAGCAATTCAAGCTGGTGTTGATAAGATTTGGAACTTGCTTTTTATTCGTGTAGACTTGGATTCAAAATCGAAGCAGCTTCAACCCTTAAGCATCATAATACTATATGAGTTGAATTTGTGCGAGGAAAATGCATTTATTGGTTCACGGGTGTTTATAGGAATTGTACTTGGAGGTGTTGACTATTTGAGCTAGATAAGTTTATTGAATTGTGTTGCTTAGCATTTTTGTCTGATAAGATGAAACTGCCGATGATCTGCTGTTAATAGATGCTAGTAAATTTGGTACCTTTGCCAGGTTATCGAGAAAACGTGAAGGACATCGTTGGAGGTGCTTTATTTCCTGAAGCGGCATTTGGACGTGTTCATGTCCAAGGTCTCCACCTCTTCTCATTCTGCGAGTCGTGCTTGCTTCCTTTTCAGGTTGAATGTCATGTCAGTTATGTCCCAACTGATGGGACGGTTGTGGGGTTGAGCAAGCTATCTAGAGTTTCTACAGTGTATGCAAGACGACTTCAGGATCCCCAACGTCTTGCTAACGAAATCTGTTCAGCTCTGTACCATGAAATTAAGTCAGCCAGTGTTGGTGTAGTTCTCAAATGTTCGCACATCCGGTTCCCTAGCTTGGAGTCGTTCTTGCTCGACTCAAATAATCAAGGATGGGTAAAGGAAATTGTCCGTTCGGGTGCAGGGGTTTTTGAAGATGACAAGGCTGATGCTTGGGTTGATTTTTCTAGGTGTTTGAAACTTGGTGGCATTAACGTTGACATTTCTACAGCGAGGAACTTTACCAAGCATTCTTGGTGTCCGTCACAGTGCATCTCCGCTGCTGGGATTGTTACAGAGATCGAACCACCAAAACCAGATATGGTTGCAGCAGTGGCGTCAATAATTAGGTCCTTGGGTGAGGACCCATCAAGGAAAGAGCTCGTGGACACTCCGAGTCGCTTCGTCACATGGCTGATGAACTTCCAAAATCTGAACTTGGACATGAAGCTCAATGGTTTTCTTTGTGGTAAAACAGATTCACTCAAATGCAGTGGGGAAGCAGGCGTCCATAACGATCAAGTAAAGGAACAGATACACTGTGAACAGAACCTGGCTCTATGGTCTCAATGTGAGCACCATTTACTGCCCTTTTATGGGAAAGTGCATATAGGTTACTTCTGTCCAGAAGGATTTGCCCCGATCGGAAAATCTTTGTTGCAGTCTATTGTGCACTTCTATGGCTTCAAGCTCCAAGTACAGGAAAGAATTACGACGCAGATTGCCAATACGATTTCATCGTTGGTGGGTGGTGATGTGATTGTACTTGTGGAAGCAGAACACATGTGTATGATGTGCAGAGGAGTTAAACAGATTGGAAGCAAGACAATAACAGATGTTTGCCTTGGTCGGTTTGAAACCGATAAACAAGCACAGGATGCAGTTTGGGATGACATTTTGAGTTCTAGAGCTTCTGGGGTGTCGTGATGATGTTTCAAATTCATTTTAACTGCCATTTCCTGGCATTATTTGCCTGTTCTTTATCCTTACCATGTCGTGCTGACCGTACGATCAGCAACCTGGAAGATCTCTTCGAAAGATGATTGCTTCATGGTTGCCAAATCCAATCAATTTTCTGCAGGGGGTCCAATGAAGGGTCACAAGTTTTGTTTGCAAGTTTCTGTCTTTTTCTTATAATCTGTACAACAGGCTCAGAAAATTCTTCAGAGCCTGTTAGGTTTTCCCCGTTGCAAGAAGAATGTGTTGTAGTAGGTTACACCTCATTCATCATTGGATCGAGATACCTTTCCTATTATTCCCTGGTATACCTGTCCTGGTTCTTAAGTTTATCTTGGATGAAATCAACGATATTGTTCTAGACAATGTTTATAACCCAATTTTTTTGTTTGGATTTTGATCACACAATTATGTTAAATATTTATTAAAACAATTTGTCATGTTTAATACCGAATTCAAATTTGGATTAATAAGTTTAGAAAATTTGAATTCTAGGTTAGTATAAACCAAAAAAAAACTCGTCTTTACCTAATTTGTTGAGTAAGAAATCTTACCTCACTGAAATATAAATTAATTGGTTTACTAACTTCGAATACTTGATTAGTACAAACCAAAAACTTGTGTTTGGTTGCAACTTTGACTAATGCCATCTTGTCTTTGGTTGGTACTTTGACTAATGTCAGGATTATCAGGTTCATCTGGTCGACCATTCTTTCTTTCACTCTCATTAACAGACAAATCGACTGTAAGGAAACAGCATTTCAACTTCAAGGATAGACTATAGAGGAATAAATTTACCGCCTTTCCATTTCTAATTCATATATTATTTCTATCGTCCCTGAGGATACAACTCAAAATTGTGTATGCAACCATAAGCCACATGAACCTCTCTCCCTCCCACCCCTCTTTTCTCTCATCTGCCTATATGCTTGAATTCTACACTGGCATGTGTTCAAAACTATCATATCTCTCTCTCTCTCCTGCTACCCAATATGAGGTCAACCACACCCCTCTCCTGAAAGAAACAGTGGAAACTATCATCTTGCCCCAGTTCAAGGAAACCACTTCCAATGCAAGAAACCGAATGCTGTCATCGCAAGGCACCTGATACGGTTGCTTTGCTCGCCTATTCATCAGGCCAAACTTGGGTGGCAGTAAAGAACTAACAGCCTCAATCCTCCAATGGCCGAGAAATGACGTGAAGGAAAACCCGTCCCCTTTAGAAACTCAGTATGGAATGACGTAGGGTAGCGCTGAAATGTCGGCAGATTCTATCCTCACAGCTTCTGACCAGACCTCCAATGTTCCATCGACGGAAGGCGAACCCGCTTTCAGTTTCTTCGATGGTCGATACTTGCTACCTAGAAGCCATTCCTGGTCAAGGGAATCTGGGAGATCCTCCACCATAGGTACACAGAGTATCTGACTCAGATACTTGGTGTCCGGATGAGGCGGTTTTACTTTTACAGATGCTTCACCATTCTCATTCCTTGTTGAATGGGGTGCAGCAGGCTTTGCAGGGGTTTGGGTAGTCGCAGATTTAGTCAGAGTTTCATTGTGCTGTTGGGGTAGAATGAAACCGTTAATCTTCTTGATATCCTTCTCCACAACTACATGATTGTCAGCTGCTCCCTGCAACCCGAACTTGGTAGCAGTTTGGATAGGCTCTGGTTTCCTCTCGGTTTCTTTGACTGGCGGAAGAAGTGGGAGAGGTCCAGCAGATTTGTTGGACCACTTTTCTTCATCTGTGAAGAAGCTCAAAAGAATAATCAATCAGTGGACAAACCAATGCCTTAGTTAAATCAGTAATTCACCTATATCCCAACGACAATCTAATCCCAACCAATCCATGCATCCAAAACAACCACGATTAAGCACAGAAACAGAGGACTCACCAAGCATATACCCATTTCTCTCAGGCTCCTTGCGTTTGCCAAGAGAGCCATCACTGGGAAGGACAGGTTTGCTTAGTTTTGGAGGATCTGGAAGCTTTGTGTTCCGGAGGTCGAGCGACTCCTTGGCATTTTCTTTTAGCTTGGGCTCACTTCCTTTTGATTTAGCATGCTCTTTACTCGATTCTTTATTCTCTTTTGTCTTCTCCTCCATCTTCTTTTCCTTGTCCCGATCTCTGTCCTTCGGTTTTTTATCCTTCTCTTTATCTCTGTCTTTGTGTTTATGTTTGTCACCCTTACCCTCTCTTCCCTTGTGCTTGCTCTTCTCTTTCCCTTCCACATGCTTTTCAACATTCTCCTGCAGCAGTTTTGTGATTGGCTCGCCACTTTCTTGATCCACTCGAGACAGAATGTGGCCAGATGATTTATCTGGACCTCTTGCGCCAACATGATTGTCTTGTCCGTTTGCTTTCTGACGATCTTCCTTTTTGTCCTTGACCTTCTCCTTCTCTGGCTTTCTACTGACAATTGTCTCAGGAGCCATGCCGGGCAGCTTGACCTTGCTTTCCGAAGCAATTTTTTCGACCATTTGGCTTCTCGAGGCTCCATCAGAATCCCTGATTTGTCTGGCCAATTCCACCCTCCTGTCATCTGGAGCAGAAACACTCTCGACCATTTGGCTTGCTGAAGCTCCATCTTCATCCCTGATTCTTTTGGCCAACTCCAGCACATGTTTAGAATCTTTGAAGTCACTAGTTTTGAAGCTGTTAGAATCCAACTTCTCTCTGACTTGGGATCCTGTCCGTGGTTCATTTTTCTTCGCATCTGAACTCCGGTTCTTCTCTTTGTCCTTCTCGTTATGTTTTTCTTTCCGGTCTTTCTTGTCCTTGTGCTTCTCCTTATTTTTATCCTTTTCCTTTTTCTCTTTGCCCTCTCTCTTTTCTTTGTCCTTCTTTTCCTTTTTATGCCTCTTCTCCTTCTGCTTTTCCTGCAAAAAAAGCACCCTGATCAGAGATGAACAAGACCGGGGGTAGCATGTCTATTCCCTAAATAAACCGGATGTTGTATCTTGCAAGTATTTGTTGAATGCATCACAGAATAGGTACGAAAGGAGAACCACAAACATGTAAAAATATCTGAATCTACTAGTATCCTAATTTTCTTATCATATACAATGTCCCTAGTCCCTACAGTGGCAAGTAGTTCAGATACAAGAATCCATCAAAAGGTCTAAATGCTTGTGCAAACAGCTAAGAGATACTCCCTACAAATGAAAAAACTTAAGTCTTCTGTAGCTCCAAAAGTTTCCAAATACAATTATAACTTCTGATTCCCTTTTGGCCAAAAAAACCCACAACCGAAAGCACATCCAGACTGCCTCTTAAAGCTATAATAAGCTCTTCAATCTGAGTTACTACTTGTGCTTTAGCAGAGGAAAGGCACACTCACTTAAAAAAAGTGTAAATCTCAAATTGAGGACATTCCAAGAAGCTGCAAGTGATGTTTGATTAATAATCAACAATTCCCAAGCCTACTGGCAAGAAATAGAAGAGTATTTCAGACTTCAAGTATGATCAACATGGTATTCAACTCTTCCATACAAAAGCAAGAGTTGAGAATTCTCATCAAATGGTGGGCATTCAAGTAGCGTATAGCTTCGCAAATGACATGAAATAATGGATGGACTTAGGTCAATTTCGGCCAAATTTCATTCAAAATATACTATGCTCTGGCAGGGTTCACTTCAACGACCATAGCCCATGTCTTCCACGTTCATATTAATGTCAAGTAGCACGTCTGACAATAACATAAAATTTCACTTTATTCACCAACAAGTTAAATAAGTACAAGAAAAGCAACCATGCCTGATCCATGAGACCCCTAAATTAAGACTATGTTTTCAGCTCCATGAGGACCTAACTCACTAACATCGAACAGAGGCTGATACTTCCCACTTTGTGACCACGAGAGAATATTGCAAACTAGGAATTACCATCATCAACAACAGAATTATTGTGTTCATTAAGAAGCTAGAGGCAAAGCAAAAAAATTCAAACGTCTCTCATAAATGTCTTTCCTTATATTCAAGCACAACGTTTAATATTTATGCAACACTAAATTTATAAATTCTTCAAGGATAACGCATTTCAGTCTAGACTTCCATAATCTTCCAAAATCAAGACTTGTCTCAAGCGAACTTTGCACCACCTTTTATTGGGAAACATGTATTACTTGAGCATCAACTTCGATGGAAAGTTCCTCTTGCAATTGGAGGTTTATAGTTGCGCTAAACTTCTAAGGTTTCATGGCAAATAATCAATTTAAGTTAATAAATCATCGCAGAAGTAAAAGATTAGCATAATTCAATCTAGTGGTATGCAATTAGAAGAGCGATGAATCAACCTTTTCTAGCAAGTCGGTATCATCAATTCTAGCCTTCTTTTCATATCCTGGGGGCGGAAATGGAAAGCAGCGAGACATTGCACGCAGTACAGTAAATACCAAATTGGGATCTTTCCACTGAGCAAGAGCCTTCTCCTAATTTGTTGCACTGATGTTCCAAAGCAGGAACAGACCACAACCTATGCACTTGTCCATACACCATGTCCCCTCGGTCATTTCCAGCCTGAAAGTCACTTCATAACCTCCTGAAATCGACCTCTCAGCTTCAAAGATTCAATTATTGCTCCCCCTACCAGATGATCTTTGATGGTAGGCTAAACAGGCTAAACACAGACTTGAAGCCAATGTTCCAGAGAAACCGAAATCCTGAATTCTTCAGCAATAGGCAACAGAATAATGCCCTGAGACAGCCAAGCAAATCCTAATTCAAATGGAGCCAAGGCCACTCAATCCAATCTGATCACACCTGCTGGACGAATCAATAACTTCAACAGAGTCTCGATGAGCAGAAAACCAACCCGGGCCCGGGAGCATACAACAAATTTCTGAGATGACTCCTCTTCAATGTCACGGATACTGATCCCAAAACCTCCACCAACTAACCCAAAAGGATACTGTGATACCCAATCCCTCAGTTGATGATTGATTACCTTGGTATTCTGATCACAACCCTGAACTTCATTAAAACCCTACAATTAGGGTGGATCCCAAGTGACGATCAGATCAAACCCTAGAACAGGAACCCACCAGAAAACCTTGTGTCAACAACTAAAACGCACCCACTTCAAAAAGATCAAAACTTGATGGGAAATAGCAAATACCCAATACCCAATTTCCCAAAAAAGGGAAGATTTTGAACTTGAGGTGCTTCCCAATGAACAGAGCTCAAAAAATGAGAACTTTAGAAAAACCAGTTAAAGAGGAATCAAGGGTCCTTGAAGAGGTTGGTCATAAACATAAATTGAGCAATGTATTGGGGTTATTTGTAAGATCTCAGACAGGGTGTAGAGCACAAGGAAATAACTGGGAAACAAAGAGAGAAGCTTTTATTTTCTCCTCCTTAAATATATTTTTTTATTCCCTCTCCATGTATCTGGAACAAGTCTCCAATTATCTAAAAAGGGTTCTTCCTAGAGAGTTTCAAGTGTTCAGATCTTTTGCATCAAAGCCTCAAAATTGTGGAGATATTGGGGTTTTATGTGGGGAGGAAGAGAGTAGAGAGGGGGGCTTGTTTTTCTATTCTCTCTCTATTGTGTGTTTTTTATTGAGGTTGGTACTTGTCACTCCTCCAAAGGCCCCTTAAAAGGGTAGCATCAGAGAAAAAAATACTAAGAGGGATATGCAAGACTATTTATAAGAGGATATAGTGAGAGAGAGAGAGAGAGAGAGGGAGAGAGAGAGGAGCTTATGTGAAAGAGAAGAAAGAAATTCAGATATAGAAAATGCTATGCAAGTAGATATTAGGATAGGGCAAATAAGGTTATCTCTGTGTTTTACTTGTTTTCACCCCTTGTCATTCTTCATTATTTTTTTGACCTATTATATCTAGAATTGAGTACCCTCAGAACATATTATGCAAAGTGACTCAAAAATACTATTTTTTTACATCGGTATACTTGATACCATAAAGTTTCTTACTTTACTATCTAGTTATCATTTTTTAAGTATTTGGATCTCAGTTAGTAGTCGGATGTTCGCGAAATCACGCTTGAGGTTATTGTTGTTATTTTATTAATGGTGAAATTTTTTAACTAAGTTTGATGTTGTTACGTTTTTTATACTCTAACTAGTAACGGTTGCCTAAAATAATTTAGGTCATTTGATCCACGTGTTCGATAATTATTACCATCAATTTTTTAAAGAGCAAAGATAGTGTCTTTAGCATTCCCTCTATAGTATGGAGTGATGGTTCAATTATAAACAGCAAAGAATAAAAAGTAGATTGTGTTGGTATATAGGAATCTCTTGCATCTTGGCTAGAGTATAAACATTTACTACTGTGGTGAAAACAAACATGGTCACTAATGTAGAGATCTCACGTCTCAAATCATTCATAAACAAGGTGGTAGCATAAGATTTTGAAACTATGATTATTCCCAACAGAACTTCAAACTTAGCCTAATACTTTGATACACTATCAACTTGTTTTAACTTTAACAGATCATCTATAAGATCATTATAGGCAAATTTACCAAACCTCTTAGTAGCTTCTAGCTTTAATTCCTCCAAACTAACCTCTCCAATACATCTTCTCACCTTACCCAAACGATGGTACCACTATAGAGCAATTTCCTAGAGATACATCACTACCAACCCTATCTTATGCATCTCCTCTACTCCCTCCATTTTAAAGTAATGTCCATCCTTAATAATCCAACTTTTAACATCTTCACCATCAAAAGAAGGAAACTGCATTTTAGGGAACCTATAATACTGACCAAGACCAAGATCAGGACCAGAATATTCTTTGTTTACCTTATTTACAAACAGTATAGAACAAAAAGTGGACCGTACTAATATGTTTTATTCTTTAATATTGACAAATTTTGTCTATCATATTGACATGTTTTGTATGTCAACACTAGCATGCGTAAACTTTTTGTGAATTTAGGTATAAATAAATCTAAGACAGTAAAATGAGAGGTCATATTGGCATATTTTATAATCAATATTTACATATTTTGTGTGTCATATTAGCATATTTTGTATGTAAACAATAACATGTCGTCTTGTGTATTTTACATGTAAATTTTTGTATTTTTGCAACAACAAAAAACCATGCATACCAATACTGATATATAAATTTTGTCAAGATTGACATAATCGAAATACTAATATTAAAGAATAAAGCATGTCAACGTAATTCAATTTTTTATTTCGTACGATGCGAATTAATTATGTTCCGTATTTAATCCATCTCCCTATATTTATAGTTTTTCTCCTCTCCCATGTTCCTTTAGGCTATGTGAATTTGTATTTGCGTTGGTGCTTTCGCATGAGCTCGCCGGTTTGTCTTTTTGACTTTATATTTGCTATGATCTTACTATGGTATGCATGCAATGTTTCTTACAACGGTTACTATACGTCCACCCCTGTTAATTGAGCCAAAACCATCTCTTCAAAGGGAGATAAAAAAGTTTAAGGCCTTTTTCTTCCATTATTTTGTACTAAAAATGTTGGAATCAATTGGTCACTCATCATATGAAAGAAAATCACTTAACTGCCTAGGTTTTTACCGTAAAAAACAATGGGTTTTACAAATTCTAAAGGTGGTTAATAAAAATATGAATTTAGTCTAGACAGTTACAAGCTTAACAAATCATTTGATATATCAAAGTAAACAATTTGACCATCAAGATCTTATATCTTAATTACTTGGGACTTTTATCATATAGAAACATAATAATTAAATAGGGATAGCCAAACAATTTTTCAAAAAATAAAAATACTATAATTCAACTAAAAAGCTATATCTCAAGTTCAACGGAGCATCACGAGGATGCCAGTTATTTGGATGTTCAATTGCTTGCTATTTCGCTTTTCCTAGAGTAAGGACACACCAGTAATTTTATTTTTATTTTTTTTTAGATCCTATTCTAATTCTATTCTATTACAACATATGTTTAAGCCAAGGTTTGAACCTTGGAACTCCACCAATTCAACACCTCCCAATACCACTAGGGTACAAGATCACGGGTACAGCAGTAATTTTATTTGTTACTCGAAAGAAGGGAAATGTCAATAAATTCTCTTAGGACGTGGATTATAATACGGGAATTTGCAAGACATTACATTTCGCAAAAATGGCAATTAATTAATAAGATTGGATATGATCGCCCAGCATCCAGCACTATCATTACAAAATAACGGGAGTAATTTTACCGATATATTGATATGATTATTTTTCTTGGTAAGTTATTATCTGATATTAACAAGTACTTGCGAGTTGATCGAATTTCGAAAGAAAAAAAATATATTGTGACTAATTATTGCGTATTATCCTGGCGAATCTCTCCGGCGATAACTCGTGGGAATTGTGCTGTCGTGTCCATTACACGGACAGAGAAAGCAAGAAGGATTACGTCGGAGAGCATGTGAAATTACATTGTTACCACAAGTCTTGACCTCAGCCAAAATGACTTCCACATGCTCCTCCTTTCGCAATTCCGTGGTTTTGATTCTCCGCTGACGGAACAAGCTGTCGTCTGCTACGGGCTGACCATTTGACTTTTCTAGTTTTCTTCATTGCTTGGGCCTTGGGGAAGCCTTGATTGGGCCACCAACGCTTTGATTCTTCACAACTTGGGCCCAATAATTTTCTTCACCAACTGGACTCGTACTCGATTAAGTGTAATTTTACTATGATCACGACAAACCAAGACAACATACTCTGTAACTAAAGAGATTTCAAGAAAATTTAGAAAGAAAAAAACTTATAATCCGGGACTTGAACATAGGTCGAAATTCGAGTGCTGACATAATCAGTACGTTGTGAAAAATGACAATTTCATAAAATCCAAGAGATAGAATCTGCTATAAGTCTTAAGAACTGATTAAATTATAAATGTCGGCGTTATACAAAGTCATTTATTGGGTATCGTAGTAGAATTTCCAGTCTTATTCTGATCCATTACTAGAAAAATTGTCACAACCTTAGTTGTTTTAACATGTAACCCCATGACCACTCTAATCCACATTACCTCTCATTTTAAGCTATTTGCTTAATTCAACAAGTCAACTACTTCAATGAAGGATTTAGAAAGGGGCACAAAAGATGGCACTAGAAAGAAAACTACTTGGAAAAAATTTCTGATTGCAAATTTACACAATCTAAGCAGTATACCATCCGAAACTAAGGTAAAATGTGAAGTAGCTAGTCTTCCATGAACATAGACAAAGATCAGATGATCATCTACAAATTGCAGAGTTTGAACTGAAATGTCACAATCTAAGCGCAATGGGTAATTACTCTTTGGACTCCGTGTTTCACATAAGCTTGTAGAAGCAGCTGCCCTGATGAACCATGAAGTGGTAGCTCTTCCCACACGGGCATCCGAAGCGAATGTTCAAGGCGTCTCCCGTCTTCTCCACGCTCACTGATTCGTCCGTATGTTTGGCCTCCGAATCCTCGCAATCCTGCAATCAAACGTCCAACAATATCACCATCCGATATGTCACCGTATTCGGAAAGTATCTGATCTAACAACATACGAAGGTTGATTGAAAGCAATGTGATGTGAACATACTTGGGATGTCATCTGGGATTGCTCATCTTGAGACACTACTTCAGAAACTGGGGTTTCCTCCAAGCAAATGTTCAGCTTCTTCATTCCATCTCGCAGCTTCTTGAATAACTGCAATTAAATTAAACATAATTTATCAATTAAACCCGTCAAATTAAGTAATTAACATAAACAAGAAAATGCATTTTCACTAAAGATTAGTATCCTAATTGTGACTTTCTCCTAAAAGGTGACTATCCAAGAAGCCGCAAATTATTCTTGAACTAGCCTACAAGTTAAAGATTGAACCAACTTCCTACAGATGAAAACAAATGCATAGAGAACTTATTGGGGGTTTGACGAGGTCGGTGGTTCGTAAAATATTATTAATAAAAAAAATTATTACTAGAAAAGGCAGGGGAATGTTGATCACCTGGGAGTAGGGAAGCGGATCGGAGGTGGTCCTCCGGAGGGCGGAAGGGGGGCGGGGAGGCCGCGAAGCGGAGGCCGGAGAGAAGGACGGGTTGGAGGCGGAGGCAGGGGAGTTGAAGCCCTGGGGAGGGAAGAAGAGCTGCTTCTTGGACTTCTTGACCAGCTGGTCGTCGTCGTCGTTGTCATCGGGAGTGGACCGGCGCTTGTTGGCGGAGCTGCCGGAGCAGCAGCAAGAAGAGGGGTGGTCTCCGGTGGCCGGAGGGGCTGGGGCTGCTTCTTCTACGACGTCGCACATTCTTTGCTTCTCTCTTTTCCGGCGGGGGAGGGAGGGAGCGAGGAGGATTGTAACTAACTATTAACTAACTCACAACTGGCTTCGGGGTGGCTTTATTTATAGAGAATGAGAGGTGAGGGACTTGATCAAAACGGCGTAGTTTCTAGACAATCTTGAAAGGATGGCTACACTACTTGGAATGCATTAACACTGAGAAGTAATAAGATTGGTACGAAAAATTGAATTTAAAATTTGTTTACGTAGAAATGGGAATTTGATGAGTCCATCTACCTGCGCATCTTACTTTGATTGTGATATCAAGGTTATTTCACGTATTGCTTAACGTTAAAAAGATAGAAAACTTGTGGTTTTTTTAGGGCAAATTACCCTCTAGTCCCTG
>SOPF01026561.1:32254-55098 GCA_012979155.1 Hypericum perforatum | reverse complement strand
AAAAAAATGAAAAAACAGGAACGAAAGTCAACAAGGGACTCGAGACCAATATTTTTTCAAAATACAGGGACGGCTAAATCATTTATAAGAAAGAAGGGACTCGATAGGAGAATTCGATTAAGACCAAGGACTAGAGAATAATTTGCCTTTTTTTTATTCTTTCACTGCTTGATAGAGAATTGGACAAGTGAATAAACTTTTCATTATTTCAGAATACAGTTAACCAACATGTTATAACTAATAGATTTCAATAAATTAAGGCAGATTTTGCAATTTTTCTTTTGCAGTACTTCGACATGACATGTACAAGGGGTTTATAACTTTATATCACATGAATATGAATATCATGGATTCATTTCTCCCTAAGTCCTAACTCGAAATTCATTTTAGTTAACATTTTAATGCCTCGGTTAATTTTAAGTGCATGAAAATTCTAATAAAAGCATGTGCGAATCAATATTTAGAGTTTTAGCTATGTCAAGTTAGGAAGTACAGTTTCCAAAACCTTATTCAAAATTTCACATTGTCTAGGATTTTTTCAACCTGACACTAGACTCAGTGGTAAAAGATGACACATACAAACAATTTGGAATTGAAAATTAGTATCGAGTTTCAAATTATGGAGGGGGTACAAAATTACTGCGCTTCTACCAACTTATTCAGCCACAAAGGAAAAATAAATGAGAAATTGTAAAACAATAACTTCCACGGGCGCCACTAAGTGTGCATTTGTACACCGCGTCTCTCTCTCTCTCTCTCCAAATATATATGGAACCTACAAAAACTGCAAACGGTTGAATGGAACTTTACATCTTCGTATTATTTCTTCTCGAACTGGTTACAGATAATGTCGTTGTTGAAGAGGGGACGAGACGGCCAGTAATGGGTATTCTACGAAGTTAGGCTGAAGAGACGACCTCGAGAAGCCGGATGGTTGCGGGACTCCGACTGATGGGTGCTGCATTGGGCTACAAAACACAGATGGTTTTCAGATACAGAGGGCGAGAAAAGTTCGAGAGGCAATTGGGCCGAAACTTCTGTCCCAAGAGAGACCGTCCTCGACATATTGGAGCTTACCTGAATGACAACGATAATGACTGTTCTGCAGGACGGTGGATTCCACCTTCATCCGGAGAGAGCAGTGACCAAAATACTGGAACATAAAAGATGAAGTATATTATTAGAGACCATCCAGGAACACGAGGAGCAGCAACTTTCTAAGCCGTTGCGGGATGTGGCATAAAGATCTACCTGAATCTTCTCGATGGTGATTAAAATCAGAGCAAAGTAGGAAATCCTGCATTACCAAGCTCAGAAGTCAGTCTTGATGCAACTCCAACTCAATAAAGCGACGCAAACAGACAGCTTAAAGGATAACATTTGGACATAATGAAAAAGAAATACTGTCCATAGAAACTCACTTCTACGCCATCTCGTGAAACATTAGGGACAGCCTCTGCTAGAAAAAAAAGAGGTGAAATTTTAGTCAAAAAAAATAGTCAAAGCAACCGGGCAGGATAGAATGGTTTCGAAACAATTCCTTCATCGTCCATATTTCAAAATAATTCCTTCCATGCTGCAGAATTTAAATATAATATATATATATATATAAATAAAAGGAGTTACCCAAATTTGATATACTAGGCTTTACAGCAAGTGTCAGACCAAGATACAAGTCATCAGGTTGAGCAGCAAAGTCCCACAGATTTAGCTCGAGATTTGGCTTGGCTCCTGCCAAAAAGATCAAAAGCAACAAAATAAATGAAGTCCTCGGAGAGAAATTAACACAATTGAAACTCGAAACCTCTTTCTTTTATGAAGAGAAGGAATTCGAAACCTAGATACAGACTTAAAGCTTACCGATACTATTCAGCTTCAACTCAAGTGGATCTTCTAGTGGACGAGGAACCCACATATTTACCTGTTCGCTATATGTCAGATGATCACTCCTCAAATAAAAGACAAATGAAAAACATGCTTTGGAAGGAATATTACATAGAAAAATGGATGATCCAGTGCTTGTTGGGCAGTTAGCCTCTTTGACGGGTCCCAAACACACAGTCGCTACAGAGGGCCAATCCCAGACATTAAGATGTCAGAATGGGTGAAATCAAGCAGATGCAGAGGTCGGGGATATTCTAATTAAACATGTGTCGAACTGTACCTTTATCAAGTCAATAGCTTCTGGGCTAGCATAGGTAATTATGTCGCCGAGGTTGGCTGGATAAATCTGCAGACATTATGTAAAAGCAGCGGAACGCAATTAGCACAACTCAAACCACAAAGATCACCGATAGCTAAAACATCTGCTGCCTGCTTACCTCTGTACAGCTGATAGATATCAGTCGTGACATATTCTTTGCGACGGGGAAAACATGCCAATCCGGAGTACCAAGGACACAGCAAATCTTGTACAGCTGATCTATTTCACTGCATTGAAGAATAAATATGTAAAGGCTCATTCAAATATTTGTCATTTTTTACATTTATATCTGCCTATACTTGTATACTTTTCTTCAAAAGGATGACCCTCTTAAGCTTATTGTTTCGGAAACGGAACTAACCTTTTTTTAGAAGACGTGGAGGCCAATAATTCTGATGAATCAGCAAGTGTGGAGAAGACAGGAGATTCATTGAACAGCTGAAGTGGTAGCTCTTTCCACACAAGGGCAGGTGTAGTGTATGTTCAACGAATGTCCCGTCTTCTCTACTCTCACTAATTCATAAGCATTATTGGCCTCCAAATCATTAACATGCATGCCAAACAAGGGAAAACAAAAGGATCTAAATACTTCCTCCAAGTGGGTTTTCACACAATTTTTTACTCCAGATTTTGAGGGTATCTAACACTGAAGGCACTAGATACTTCCTCTTTGCATGAGATAGACAAACTAAGGTGTTGGAGGCTATCAAGAATGAGGATAAAACTGGTGCAACAAGGAATGAATCTGTTTCATGTCTGCCACAGTACCAGAAGGCACTAAAGAGAATGAAGCAATTATTACCTTTCGCCCGGAAAAATAGGGGACGAAGTGAAAAGTTCAGCCATTAGAGCTCCCACAGCCCACATGTCTGCATTTTTAAGTCGTTAGTCAGTTGCTAGCTTAGAAACTCAAAACAAATCACCCTTACTAAATCAAGAAAAGTTCACATCAACCAGGGACATTACATTAACATGCTTTTTCCGTCAATCACAATGCATGTTAAAAGTGATCTTATAAGAGTTGCAAGAACTAGTCTTTCAATGGATAGAAACAAATCCAGAATCTAATTAACTTTCTCTCAAAGACGACCTTTTCAGGCTTTTAGTCTATGAAACTTACAAGCTGCACCTCACCAACTTGGAAAACACAAACAACCTTTTTCCCATCTCCAAAAGAAAAATCATTCATCACTATATTCAGTGGCCAACATTTTAGAGAAGGGAAGACCCAAATAAACATGAGCAAAATGCGTACCAATAGCTGGGGTGTAGGTTGAGGACTGTAACAGCACTTCAGGTGCTCGGTACCTGGAGATCAATGGACCAAGACAAAATGAACTAGATGCTTTCAATACTATAACCAAGAAACACGAACTTCAGAAAGCATAACTAACATTCCATCCGATTATATGGATAGGAGTCACCAAATGTGTTGATATAATTGATGATTACTTACCACCGTGTGGAAACATATTCCGTATAGGGAGGCATTGATGATACTTCTCGAGCCAGTCCAAAATCAGCAATTTTCAAGAGTTTGTTTGTAACCAGCAGATTTTCTAAGGAGAAAAGGAGATGATTTATATTATAGAAATTTTAAAATCTTTCAGCTTTTCCACGACGACACAAATACAACATCAGTCCCAGCAGAAACTTGCCAGGTTTCAGATCTCTGTGGAAGTAGCCAGTCCCATGCATGTAGACCAGACCTTGCAGCAGCTGAGACATAAAGTTTCGAATCTCTTCCTCCGAAAAAGGTGTTTCTCTCTCTTTCATTATTTGATACAGATTGAACTCCTGTTGCAACACAGATTAAGTAAAAGAAAATCTCTTTTGTGGGCATAGGCATATTGGATAGTGTATTGATAATACACACACACACACACACACACACACACTTGATGCTATTGAGATTACAAAAGATAAACGCATACTCACCATATATTCAAAAATGAAGAAGAGTTCATTGTTTTCTCTGACAACCTCTTTCAAATTTATTATGTTGGGGTGACTTAGCTTACGAAGAGCCTGCAGTAGGTGATCCAGAAGTTGGTCGGTACATTATAAGGTGAAGCATTTCGTCACAATGAGAGATGTGTATACCTTCAGTTCTCGTAAGTTTATGCATTCTTCCCAGACATAAAACCGTCTCTTCATTCTCTTGACAGCAACCTAACAAAACCGTTATGGTCAGCTTCCCTAATCAACAACCTAATCAACAAGCCACAGTGGATAAAACTGGCATCACCCGAACAAGAGACAATTTTGACAGTAAAGCCCCTCAATTGAAATTAGTTATCAAAATGACCTGGAAGATACCGTACTGCAAAAAATTTACAACCTAAGAACATATCCGACCACATCATGAAGCATAATACACCATCCACAGAGAAACTCCAATCTCCACTCTTGGATAGAGGTAAAAACACGTAGAACTATGCTTACAATAAAGCAGGAAAGTGAGATCAACCCAACCAAATTAACAAACGTTGCTAATATTTGTAATTAGCTTGTTCAAGGATGAGATGCTAACAGTTTCATATGTTTCTGTATTGATGGCTTTATATACACAACCACATGTGCCATCACCAAGCTCTTCTAAAATTCTGTACCTGCAATTACGGACAATAATCACGAATCCCCGTATGGCAAAGCAAAAAGATGTCTGAACTCCAAACAACCAATAACAATCAAACTGCTAATATACTCACTTCTCCATTATTTTTCGGTATTGCAGGTGACAACTACAAACTTGTCAGCAAACTCTTAATGGCGTCTACTCCGTCAGCAGAGTCAGAGCCAACATCTTGAATACACATAGTACGGTTAAACGGTATGTTGTTGTGTAGAATGTCGAAAGGAACCCAACTCTCATTGTAAGAATGATTAAAAATCAACCAAACTGTTATCAACATGCTTTAACTGCAGCTTCTATGAGCTGCAATCCGCCACTATCATCCACAAACCAGCCACTTCACAACAACCCGGAAGAGGGCTCAATTCTAATCACACAGTTCTTGCAAACCCACGAGTCAAAATCAAAACATGGCTGCGAAATTCAGATAATCAATTGTCAGATCACAGAACCAAATTGAACAGACAAAAAGCTCAAGTATTTGCAAAGTAATTGAATAAAACAACAAAGAGGGGCAATATTTACACGAAACGGAACCCAAAGTTCTGAACTTTAGAGAATTCTCATAGGTACCAAAAGAACCCATCTCAGGAAATCAACATTAAACCGCAAGGGAAGAAAAACCCAATAAAGAGGGAGCTACATTATGAATAATAAGGAAGAAAAAGAATTAAAAAAAATAAGAATTTTGGACGATAAATAAATCGGAAAATAATTAAAACAAACGATCAAAACAGAGGTCCGACCTGGCAAGAAGAAGGGACGAAGAAGAAGCTAATGGGATTCGTGGAGAGCAACCAAAGAGACAAAAAGAAATTTCTTGAGAAGAGAGAGATATAGAGAGAGAGTGGGGAAGAGAGAGAGAGTGGTATTTTCTTTTTTAGGGGAGAGAGAGAGTTATATTACAGGGAGAGCCATAGGGAAGGAAGGATTCCGCGGAAGAAGCAAGGGGGAAGAAACCAAGAAATTTTTGTTTTTGAAATTAATAGAATAAAATAAAGTACTTATTTATTTAATAACTAAAAGAAAGTATTTTTTAATTCTCGGGAAATATTAAACTATTTAGGAAAAAGCAGGGGTTGGTTGTGGCGGGGAAGCGTGGCGGTCCCCACTTGATATAAAGAATTGCCTTTTAGTGAATTGACGGAACTGCCCTCGGTTGCTTTGGGTATTTCCTGGATAAGCTTCCAGTAATTGCTTCCAACTACTCCAGAATATCTTTCATTACATTAATTGCCCAACTGGGAGACCTCCAAAATATTGCATTTTCCTTCGGGGTCCCTAAGGATTTACCGTAATTTCTGAGTGGTCCTTCCGGAACAACATTGAGAATTCAAAAGCAATTCTTAAGAGAGAGAAATATTTCCATTTTATATTTGAATTATTCTTTTCCGGAAAATAGGGAAGTTAAGTTATTTAATATTTAGAATCCGTTGAAGCACATAATCAAGATCTTTAAGATAGTTTTTTTTTTATCTGGAATTTATCTTGTATTTGAATATTTGTTATTAGGATTAGTTTTATCTTTTTGTATTATTTTTGATCTAGTCATATGATATATTGATCGTCTTTCTTTTGTTTTTTTCTGATTAATTATTTTTTAAGTTGTTAATTATACAATTATTTTATATTTTGACAAGGATATAAAAACAATAGATAATGCATTGTAATTGAAGAATAATTATTTAATCTATTTTCCTGTATTATTTGTACTTCTTTATCAACCGAGTCTTTTTTCGGTAGGTAAGTTATCTTTATTGATAATAACATGATAAATGACATATATGTAAACTAGAATGAAAGAAAGAGAAAATATGAATGAAATAATAAATAAAAATACGAAGGTCACCCTTCCCGAGACACAATTTGGTGTTGTAGTGTTCTATACAACACGATGATATATATTTTTAGAGTAAGAGTATGATGGTCATTTAGGAGAGGGATACACCCAAAATTTAGACCACAATCTCCCACCTGGTGATAATCATGGACGTTTGAAATCAAGAAATCACTCCCGCTAACTATTTCATGCCCAAATTATCATGACACCGGATAAGTGATTCTATAGTTTGCACTGTTGTAATCAATGGTTTGATATATTGTAATTAATTAGTTTGGTTTGTTATAATTTAATAATTTAGTATGTTGTAATTCATTCATTTACACGGGTGGTATGTAGCAATTTGCATGTACTGATTCAATGGTTTGTACTATTATAATTCAATAGTTTTTTACGATATGATTCAATAATTTGTTATGTTGTGATTCAATGGTTTAATATGTTGTGATTTAATATTTGATATATTGTGATTCAATGATTGCTATGTTGTGATTTAATAGTTTATTTTATTGTGATTCAATAATTTAGTTTATTGTGATTCAATTATTTGGTCTACATAGTAAAATGGTTTAAACTACATGATACATTAATTTAAACTACATGATAAACTGGTTTGAACTACTAGATACATTAGTTTGAATTACATGATACAATAATTTAGACTACATGATACATTCATTAGTTTGATTGTTTGAATACAATAGTTTAAACTATATGATACGTTGGTTTGAACTACATGTATCTCAAATTCTAGAAATTAATTTTTTCATTCGTATAAGTATCATAAATTCCAAAAGTTAATCTTCTTCTTCTCTCTTCCTGAAAAATGGCGGATAAGTTATCAAATTACAAATGTTTAGCCTTAAGGTAGTCGAAATAGGACCCGTTGACAATGGTCTTTATTGGACCTACTTTCATCTTTGTCATCGATCATTCACCTCATTCGCTCGCAACCTTGCCGTCATTTGAAATCGAGTATCACTTGGAGAAAGAAGGAATAGAGAGAGATGATTTTTTAAGGAGGAGATAAATACAATAATAACCCTCTTTAATATTAACCATTAAATTTGTTTTTTATGTTTTTTGTTGATCTAACTGGCTAAGATAAGACTTAGTACAATTTTCTGCCATATTAGTCATACATAATAGAATTTGCTACAACCTCCCCCTTACCCAAGTGAGTCCAACCCCTTTTGAGTGATGACTCTCATATAAATATTCAAGAATTGTTGGCATGTACCTCACTACTATGACAAAATTTAGAGAGAAAAAATGACAACACAAAAAAGAGTTGCCTTGATAATATTGTATATTAGTCCAACACACACAAAAACTTGGGTAACAAACATGTTTCATGTTTATAAATGCATCCAGTCTATTAACCTTAAAATATCCTACGAGTATAATTTAGGAAAAGTTCAAGATCATGATTTGTCATTCTCTTCAATATGTTTGACTAATTAGTTATTATGAGTCTCGATAGAGGATAGAATGCTCGAAGAGTTCCAAATTGAATTTATTTTAATCAAAGACTACACACTATTATGGTAATTCCAAATTCTCCAGACAAATAAAGAAAACCAAATATTTTCTATAATTCTACCTCTAACCAGCCTGTCCTGATGAGATAACATCTCTTTCATATATAAGAAACTACTTCATTTCTCATGTTAAACTTTTGAGGACTTCTGGTATTTTGGTAAAGCTAAATTTCAAAAAGACTTTTGATTGCGTATCTTGGTTTTATATTGATGAACTTATGGTTGCTATGGGTTTTGGGCTTAATTGGTAAGATTGAATATCTAGTTATTTGCATGGTACATCTACTTCTGTTCTAGGTAATAGGTATCTGACTAGGTAATTTCAGATGGAGAGAAGGCCCAGGCAAGATGCATGTCGGTGTTTATGATGCTTTGGGTGGTAAATTCTTGTTATTTTCTTTGGAGAGGGGATGACGTTAAACGTAACCTTTCCTTTAACCTTTGGTCTCATGCTTACCTCTTCACATATTAAATTAAGGGAATCTTAAGATCACTGGTATTAATCTCAAGAATAAGGAACTTTTGCTAAAGTGGATCTGGCATTACCTCAATGAACATAATTTCCACTAAACTAATATGATTCATGCTTTATATGGCTGTCAATATCCTCCTAACCGTATTCTCTTTTTAAGATTTCTAGTAACCATAGAAATAATAATTTATGACTTAATATCAAAATCTTTGTTGCTTGTATTATTGCTCCCACTAAGAATTTTAAGACAGCATTGGCACGACTAAACGATCGGTGAAGAAGTTCTTTTTTGGTCTGCTGATTGGGCTGGATGTCCATATGACAGACGCAGCACTAGTGGACTTTCTATATGGGTTCTGATCTTTAGATTTTTTCAACTCTTCTCTACAGTTCTTGTCCTAGATTTTTTTGCATCAGCCTTAATAAAGATGATTTTATCATGAGATATGGTAGTAGGCTGAACTTGCAATGAATTTGGTCTCTTTCTTGGCATAGTCTTAGAGTAGAGAAATTAGATCTTTTAGCTGATCTTATGCTTATTATTAACATCCTTCTTACAACTTTTAGCTCCTCCTCCTCTGACTATTTCTTGGTGGTCATATTTTTCTGATGGCTTCTCTTTCAAGAGTCTCTAATCTACCTTATTTCACAATTTCTCAATTTTAACTTTGAAGGTACTTCAAAAAGGTATGATCCGAATTATTCATCTTAAAGTTAGTTATTTATTTTGGATATTTTTACAAAATATAATCAAGACCAAATATAATCTTTTACGGATTGGGATACTTGGCATTGGCCATCCTCTGTGCGTTCTCTGTAACTTGGAAATAGAATCAACCTCTTATGTCTTATTTCACTACTCCTTACAACGAGAGTTTGGTATCACTTTTGTAAACTCTTAGGCATTAATTAGTATGCAAGCAGAGTGTTGTTAGGCTATTTGGATGCGTGGCTTGGCCTTATACATGGGCATGTTCCAAAAAATATATGTGGTTATCTTGTTTGTGGCTATCTGCTGATATACGTGGAAATTTCAAAACATAATTATTTTCAATAATGGAGTAGCAAACTTCTAGTAGCTTGTGTTATCTGTTGAACACAGTTTCTCGGAGTGATTACTTTAGTGTAATCTACCAAGTTATTCCCTCTCGTAAGATGCCTTATCCTTATTGACACCATTCACAACGGTGAGTCCCAAAAAGGGACTCTCTTACCTTCTTCTCTTTTCCACGTTAGCTCATGAGTCCTAGATTTAGTTTTTCCTCTCAATAGAGAGTTTGCTACATTAATTCCACATTAGCTCTATATCAACTATGTCTTTTTATAAAGAAAAAAGTACATATAAGTATTGTGTAATTTTATGCTTTACAACAGAGTACCCTGTGGTTTCAAATTGGTAATTTGGTCTATGTGATTTACAAAAAAAAAATTGTTGAGTAAGTCTAGGGGAATTACCTGCTCTAAGTACCCGTTGTCGATATCTGACAGACCACCTAACTATTGACCTTGCCTAGACCTATCACACGAATTCTATAAATGTTGGGATATGCACAAACAATGGCAGAATCTGGAAACTCTCTGGGTGGTGGAAGAGGATAGAGTTGAGGAAGGTCGGGAAGGAAGCAAGGGGTTTGGAATGGAGAAAAGTGGAGAAACAAAGAAATGGGGCATCAGCGAGTAGAGAAGTAGAGGAGGTCTAGTGATAGGGCTAGACTAGTTCAAGGGTTCGACGGCCTCGTCAGATATCGCCAACAGGTACTTGGAGCGAGCAGCTGCCCTGAACTTACCCATGATTTTTTTGCAAACCACGAAGCCGAAATTATCAGTTTGAAATCACAGGGTACCCCATTGTAAAAGCATGAAACCACGGGGTGATTATGTGGATTTTTCTCTTTTTTAAATACAACTATTATATCTAACCAGGATATGAGTTTGAATGAGTTTATAAATGTTAAAATTAATTTTGAATCAATTAATATTATATTATATAATTACTTGAAAATTAAAATAAAGTACGACTACATTAACTTATGATGTACATCATTATGACTTCCTTAAATATTTCTCGGATGAGGTTAAGTCGTTTCCATGATCGATCAAAAATTTCAACAATTTTTTATCTTCACGATACTCTGCAGTGGCCATAAATGATGCCATTTCAACATTTTCTTTTCGATGATAGGTCTGCAAAATCTCAACCTCTTTAGGGTATGTGTCATCACTTTGAGTAGCTTTTTTTCTTTCGTTTGGATGCTCTATATTTTTTTGGCAATCTCTCTGCTAGGTGAACACGGCATTTGTTGATCCTTGGCTCATTAGGTAAGAGGGTTGGAAGGGACTGAATCAGTCTCTTCTTCGATAGTTCATATTTATTTAGAACTCCCACTATTGTCTATATTTTGTGACCTTTTGGAAGAGTCAACTGTGGAACCCATTAGTTTAGGATTTCATTTTGGATGTTTGCTCATGATGGCTTCATATACTTCCAAATTTAAAATTGAAATATACCTAGCAAGCTTCTGTCATTACATCCAAGTCATGTTGTTCAATCTTGTGCCTTTTGATTCCTTGTTATAAGTCGCAATTTACTTGTTACATGTATAACTAAGCTAGTTATGATGACTTTTCATCGCATTCGATTTTCTTGGGTTGATCACTTAAATTTCCTTTTTGAGGTTGCACGAAGGATGTTCTCATTTTTACCCAAAGATTTTGTCTCGTTTGATAGTTGGACGTATGGCTTCTTCATTGCCTAACATAAGTAGACATTAGAGCAATATCTTTGTTAACATTCTAGGATTTACTTACAATCATTCCTTCATTATTCTCTAGGAATGTATTACCCATCGTCAGGTTAGTAAACTTTTTATGTCTTTATTATTGAGGCATGGGTTGACTTGGCTTGGGTTGAATTGACTTGGGATGATGAGACATTAGTCGTTGAGACATTAGTATTATTAGCCATAGTTGTTGGTTCAATATATGTAAAAAAATATTCTGACTATGGGTATGGTTGTTGTTGGTAAAAATTATATTAGAATGGAGGAATAAAGTTATGCTGAGGTTTAGGTAAATTTGAGACAAAGTATTATTAGGTGTTGGTGGATTTAGGAAAGACTCTTGCACTTCAAAAAGGCTTTGGGTAGAATGTGAGTGATTTTTTGGATCAAAATCGTGATTAGGATATAACCCTAAAAGCATGTTCGTCCAATAATAATCATGATTAGGTCAATTAGGATCCATAACGAGAAAATGTAATAGGTATTATAGAAAGATGAGAGGGTAGATGAGAGTAGGGATGAGAAAAAGTGAAATGAGAATAATATCTATTTATAGAATTTAAAATAATTTTGACCACATAATTTTTAAGATTCAATCTAAACCACATAAATTTTTAACTCAATCTAAACCACATAAATTTTTAAACTTAATCTAAATTACATAAGTTAAATAATTACATACAAATAAATTTATAAAATTATTGAAAACAGTAGAAAAAAATTTTGTTCTAACAAAAATAGCAAAATGGTATAAAGAATATTTTAAAAATTTTAAAATAGATTTGTTGATTTTTTCCAAAAAATAGTTATTTTTTGAATAAATTTAAAAAACGTGCGGCCCAATCAACGAGGGTCACGCGACAAATTTTGTCAGCGTGGCGTGGACTCTCTTATCGAGACCCTAACATGGGAATCTCTGTGCATGTAAGAGAATGTGCGAGCCCCCTGCCAATGGGTGGTCGCCATGTTAATGGAAGAATCGCACGATCTCCCATTGGATGGTGTGATAGTTACTAGTGTCACTTGATTTACTCTTGTTTTTGTCTTGTTTTTGTTTTCGAATTTCGAGTTATGTTCTCTTTGAGGTGTTTTTTTCCATATTGTTTTAGTTGACGCTTTGATGTTATTTTTGTGACATAACATCAATATAGGTTTTTTTATCGGGGTACTCTTTCTCCACCCACTTTTTTTTATGGGTTTTGATAGATGAGATTTTATCGGGACCAATGTCGCAATCCCGTTTTGCACCATAGCAAGAAAAATATCATATTAAATAGGCTGTATACACCATAGTTATTTTTTTTAATAAAATTAGCTTTAAAAGAACCACTACATTTGACATCTATAAAATTATAAAGTAATCTCGAATTGGACGTGAGATTGTGCGATAAAGCATAAGACGATCAGCGTCTCATCGCTATCCAATTAAAATAGACAAAGAGTCTCGCGAGTCCAGAATACAATTTAACTTACAAAAAGCGCGAAAAAATTACTATGAAAATATTTTTTTTGGTAACTGTGTTAACCGGTACTATGGTAACTTAGGATCTTGAATATGAGTATAAAATATTTGTCTTTATTAAAATATGATAAAACAAGTATAGCAAATTTGACTGAACTAATCAGTCAAATTTAATATTCAAAAACTATGTTATCTCAGGAAAAAAATAACAATACGGTTATATGTAATTATCGTCCAAAGATTGAAATCGGATCGGATTGGAAATGTGGTTGGTGAGTGGACGCGGCTTAAGCGCAATTAAAAGTTATAGCAGGGTTCTTGTAGTCATTATGTTATCCTGGATGCCTTCGCCTGTGGTTTAGCATATTTATTCGATGAAGTTTTTTATTCTGGAACTGGGACATCGGATGGTCTCAATTATGTGGTTTTAAATTATTCTAATTTTTAATTGAATCGGTTAATTTAGTTTCAAGATAATAAAATTTAAATTTTTTGTCAAAGTTACTGAAACTTTATTTATCGATAATTCGAATTCAAATCGTAGTAATTGATTTACGTACTGAGTAATCTTTAAACCGTTCAGGGGGCATTAGACGAGGGCTAGGTGTCGCGCCTAGAGCGAGGGAGCACGAAAGGTTCGTGCGACGATGGGTGTAGTAGATTGCTAAATCCAAGATATGAGACGATAAGGATTGCCACGTATGCATCCTATCGCTTTTCCTTTATTGGCTTGGTGATTATATTAAGAACATTAATTGCCCATAGGGCAATCGCCAAAGCGTTTATAATTAATTGCCTTCTACATTTGGATTCGTCTGTACCCAATTCGTTTTGTTGCTTTTACACGGCTGTGGATTTTAGTACCTCTACTCAATTATATGAATACAAGATTATTTGATTTTTTAAAGTAATAAGTTCAAGATATAAGAATGACAAGATAATAATATAACTCGATAACAAAAGTTAAAAACAGTCGTAGAAATATCATTTATCAATAATATTGTATGTATCACGTTTTAATAAAATATTTCATGCCCGAATAATTACTGAAATGAATAAATTTAATTTAATGACAATATATATTGGCTACTAAATTTTGAAAATAAATTACTCTAAACTATTTATCTTGTTTAACAAAATTTACGATTTTATCTTCCAGTTATAAAATTGATTTTTTTGTCTTTCATGTTATTATACATTTTCGTCGACGATGTAGTCAAAATATTCTACTTTCTTTGGCCGGGGACTATTTGGAAAGATAAAAACAGGGTTTTTAAAAATGACCCGGAGGTCGATTCGGATTTGGGTCCGATCTCTGGGTCGACTGTTCTGACTAGTCCAATTGCGCGTTGGAGAGATTTTTTTTCTTCTATTAATTTATATTTTTTGAAATATATATAAGTATATAAGTAAATAATTTGTGTAATAAACTAATAATAACATATAAACATACCAATTTATACAAAATATACCAAATAAGATATACATACAAATGGATAATCTCGAATAAAAAATAAAACTATTTAAAGAATAAATATTTTCTGGTCAAACCGTCTGATCTGACCAGAAATTTGACGATTCACAAAGTTACCGTCTTTCTATGTAAACCAGTGATATTATGGGTCACGATTCATAGTCCAGCCGGTCGAACTACCGATCGGACTGAATTTTTTAAAACCTTGGATAAAAATCCCCTCCGGTGATCTTCGGTTCAGACACACTTGTAGTGGTTGGGTTGGGTTGGGCTTTAGGTATGATTTCGGTAATCAAATTTGTCGATTCCACTTTTAATTAATTAATTAATTAATTAATTCTCTCATCCTCTAATTAATTTGGTGATAGGGTAGAAGTTGTCTATCGAATCGGATCATGAATTAATTGAATTTTCTTAGATGGGGACGTGGGGGTTTTAACCGTAATTAATTTTTGAGCTTCGTTCCCACGACGGCTAATTGTCTATTAAATCAGTAATCATCTGGTGTAATATGGAGGTTCAGTCGGCCTTTGGTTGTAAGTTGTTCATGGGGATTCTTTGGTTTCTTGATGTAATTTTTCTGGAGTTAATAAATTTCATTTTCTTTAAGAAATTGGGTGAGGAAGAAGAAGAAGGGAGGTAAGTCAAAATAATTTATCCAAATTTAAATATTTGATTTACACATTGGCTTCCTGACGTTAGTCTAGGCCTGTAATCGGGGCGGTGTGATGGTTTCGGGGTGAGTTTTCACACCAAACCGGAGAATTTAAAATGTCAATTTTTAAACCATTGGGTTATTGGTTTTGTGGTAAACCAATGGTTTCGTGGTTTGGTAGTTTGGTATCGATTTGAAACCATTTATTAATTTTATGAAATAAATTGGGCTAATTAGAGGCCCATTTTGGTAAGCCCAAAATTTAAAAAAAAATAAAGATACCTTTGGGTCGACGGCGTCGTGAGGTTTTGTGAGAGGTAGGTTTTATTTTTTGGGGTTGTGACTGTTCGGCTGTTCGGGGGTTTTGTGAGAAGTAGGTTTTCTCTTGTGTGGGAGTGGGGCTGTTGGCTTATTATTATTATTATTATTATTATTATTATTATTATTATTATTATTATATATATATATATATTATCGGTGTCGTGGTTTCGCGGAACCGCCCCACCCCGTTTAAGTGTCGGTGTCGGTTTTAAACCAACCCATTAACCATTTACGTGACGGTTCAGAAAATTGTCGATTTATCGGTGTCGGTTTGGAGTGGTTTTCGGTTTGGTCAGTTTGAAGCTCTCCCCTAGACGTTACTACTTCTGTCGTTGGCATTAACAACGAGCGAGCAACACATGGATGGCCAGTTGAAACAGGCTCCAACCGGCATAAGGTCCAAAATGCATTCGGCCCAGCGTGGGACAAGAGAGAGTTCCTTGCCATCCCTATTTTGGGCGTAGAACTTCAATTGACTAGGTCTTCAATGATATAAAATTTAATTTAAGGAAAAAGTTTACTTTAGTACCCTGTGATTTTACGGATTGACACTTAGCGACCTATATTTCCAAAAACATCCAAAACAAATCTGAGGTTTCAAAAAGACTTCACGGGCAGCAGTTCCCTTGCACGGGACCAAAACGACATCATTTTATGGTTGACTTGGTGATGTAATGGAAGCTCGTAGATAGGTATCGGTAATCCGTTGATTCTACGAATATCCGGAAAACACGATAAAGTCTCGATCCTCGATCTAACAAGATACCGGAAACGAAGACAATAATAAGGAATAACCTTAAATTTTCATTAATCAATCAACCACTTAAAACAATAAACGATAAGTCCTATTTATAGAAAATTAAAAGAACTAATACATGTAATTTTACTATAACCAAAACTCTTAATAATAATCAAAATACTAAAGATAACTACTAATTTAATTTCATTATTTATCTTCATCACTTGGCATCCACCTCAGAGTTTTTTTTACAAAAACAATCCTCGATGAGTTTAATAATTTTCAAAAACCTCCTCTTATCTTTCCCCTTCACTCTCTCCCCCCTCTTATTTCAAAACCCAATCTCAAAAAACCCAAAAAATCCTAATTTCAAAAAACCTAACTACACAGTTCGTCTGTGATCAGAAAAAAGAAGAAGGATGGCTCGTACGAAGTAAACTGCTCGCAAGTCAATGGTCGGCCCGGTTTTAATCACCAGAGGCATCGACCCAGACTCCCACCCAGAGAAGACCTTTTATGATGACCCGGAGTTGGGGTACTCCCTGGATAAGCCCGTCACCGACTATGACGAGAAGAGGCGAGAATGGATCAACTTGTACCCGTCGTTCTACCCTAGGTCGGGTGACCGAATCGTGATGGTCTCTAGGTCGCAACATAAGCTATGCAAGTTCCCGATAGGGGACCACTTCCTCCTATGACTATTCAAAAATAAGGTCGACTTATTAGTCGGATCCACGGGTGCGAGGTCTTCTACGACAACATGAGGAGGGCAGAGATTACACAGAATTTGGATGCTCGTGAACCCTAGGGCTTATTGATTTGTTTAGCTTGTCAATTTGGGGTGCTTTTCAATTTGGATGCTCGGGAATTAGGTTAGGAAGATAAGAGGGAGTTTTTTGAAAATTATTAAACTAATCGGGTATTGTTTTTGTAAAAAAACTCAGTACACGTCTGCTTATTCGTCAAGTTAAGTTCGCTGAGGTGGATGCCAAGTCAACCGTAAAATGACATCGTTTTGGTTCCGGGCAAGGGAGCTGCTGCCCGTGAAGTCTTTTTGAAACCTCACGATAGTTTTTGATATTTTTGGAAACACAGATCGCTAAGTGTCGTTCTGTGAAACCACAGGGTACTAAAGTGAACTTTTCCCTTAATTTAATTTTGGCAAAAATGATACTAAATTAAACAATTCTAATAAAAAAAGGAGATTAAATTAAACTACTATAAGTCTCGGGCAACGAATACCAAGTCTTAAGGAATTGACCATTCAAATCTTCTAAGGAATTGACCATTCAAATCTTCTTCCTCAAGAAAATAAATACGATCTCACACCGCAGCCGAGAACATCTCGTTGATTCTCTTATTTTTATTTGATGGAAAAAGTGTAATGAAAAGTGGGACAAACGCGTCAGTTTTTTATTTACTTGTTGAATTCCTTTTAATCAATTTTATAATTTTTATCCACCCATATCTAAATTCGCAAGTAGTGTATAATAAATCTTAAATGTTAAGAAACACTTAAATTACAAGAAACGTTCAAAGAGAACTTTTAACATTTTTCAAAAATTTTACTCGAATCTTAATCACTCTTTATTCACGTACGTGTATTCTAAACAAACTAAATTGCCTCTTTTCAAAAGATTTTCATCCTTGACCAAAGAAGCTCAAAGTGCATTTCTAATTTGAAGGGACAAATAACTAGTAAAGGAAGTCATCAACAATACAAATTCCCAGATAAGCTAGTGACGAAGGCACCATAAACAACATAAATCATTCACAATACAAGTATCAAAACAAACACAAGTATACATACGTGGTCGGACCATATTCAAATTTCAACGACAATCTTCCCTGTAGCATGCCCATCGATGCTCTTTGCCCACGCATCCTCGGCTTTGTCCAGCGGGAAGGTCGAGTCGATAACGGTCTTGATCTTCTTCTCCTTCACCAGATTAACAAGGCATTCCAAGTTTTCGGCTTTGGGTATCATCAGTAGTGGTTCCAGCTTCTTCTTCGAGAAGGTGAGCTTGGTCTTAACAAAAGTTAGCATTGAGCTGAAACCAGGGGTGATATCGACAACCTTCCCATTTGCACTCAACGTTGGTTCGAACGTTGACCAAGGAATCGGCGTTGCACAATGGATCACTGCATCGTACTTTCTTCCGGAGGGGCTCGTAAGAGCAGCACCTTCTGGTGTTTTGTAATCGAGAACCTCGTCCGCCCCGAGGCTCTTGACGAAGTCAATGTTGCGTGCCCCACAGGTAGCTGTCACATGCGTGTTCCCGAGTTTTGCGAGTTGGACGGCATAATGACCCACACCACCCGATGCAGCGGTAACCAGAATGTTCTTCTGTGGGCCACTTCCATCAAGCTTGACTCCAGCGTTCTGAGTAAGTGCCTGGTGAGCAGTAAGTCCAGCAACGGGCAACGATGCACCCTCAGCAGCCGAAACATCAGGAGGTCTTGAAACAGTCAAACTCTTCTTAGCAACAGCATACTCAGCAAATCCGCCTCCGGTCTACTTAGCATCAGATCAAATGATTAATCGTACAATACCACCGAAAATTTTAACATCAGCTTAAATTTGTTTTGAAGCAGCAATACAGCTCTGACCAATCCTGAAGGCATGCAACCTTATATATAATAAGTCAACTAAATAAAACATTATAGCACGCCTAAGACAGCAGACGATTATAACTCGGTGTTATGGTGGTGAAAAATGGTGAAAGTTGAAAAGACTTCTGAAATGAAAGATTAGATTTTGTAGGTGGATCATCCACACTTATAAACAAACCCAACCCAACCACTTTTAATACGAGATTCTCTCTAACACACCCCATCAAACGAAGCTCATCAGGATGAAGTTTGCATGGGCTTCACATTGTCTTTTGTGCTTTTAAACAGGGGTCATTAGAGCAATTGACTCTAATACCATCCATACAGGAATTTATAGTGATTAAGAAAATCATCGACACGTACCCAAAAAAAAAAAAAGAACAACCCACTTTCCACTTCTGATGTGGGATTCTCTCTATCAAAGCTTACAAGCTAATCAAAATTAACCAACCTATCAACCAAACCAGAGAACACACAGATTTTTTAGTAGCAATCAAATTGCCGTTCTCTTTGAACTTGTCGGATCAAAGAGAGCCTCCACAGCAAGTAATGACGACACTTTTGATTCTAGACCACAGTTCCCCAATTTTCGAGTAATTCAAAGGAAATCGAAATCCAAAACCCGACAACTACTTACCATATGGCTAAGAATGGCCACAACTTTGTCGCCCTGTTTGAAATTTTCAACTCCAGGTCCAACATCCACAACCTCTCCTGCCACATCCGTACCTGCTCAACTAACAACCATATTCAGACAACAAAAAAAGAACTCGACAGATCTGCCAGCCACCTCTCTGAATCCCCACCAATCAAAATCAAACAAATCTTCACAAGTGGCGAATAGTTATTACAAGGAACGTAAGGGAACTTGCGGGGGAGAAGAGGGCGAATCATGCCCTTTTGCATCTTCCAATCGACCGGATTAATCGTGGCCGCCTCCAGCTTCAACAGCACCTCGTCCTTCTTCGCTACCGGTACCGGAACCTCCACGTGCTGCAACCATCGCCGCCCAGTAGTCGATTAGTAAATAATCAGTTATTAATGTTCGAATTTTCGTATCCAACCCAAAACTTTAATTCAAACGAGACCCATCGGTTCGAAAATTGAACAATATGAGTTAATTGTGAGCACAACAATAGGCACTGGATCAACCCGCTAACATGTGTCAAGTTGTAAATAATCGGTAATTACTAACGAGTGTGGGCCGGTGGAGTGTGTGTTACTGACCTTGAGTCCGGCGGGCCCACCGCCGTAGCCTTCGTACTGGACCGCACGCATGAGCTTCCCAGCCATAACCGCTGCCAGCGACGCCGTTTTGAGAAAGAGAGGATATGGACGAAGGAAATATTTAGGTTTTTTTTTTTTGTTAATAAGATGCTCTATTTCTTGGCCGAGGACGAAAAATGACCGGTGGTCACCAGTCACCACGTATTCGATGATTAATCTCGCCTAATGACCGACAATGACGTTCGATTTTCCACTTAGGAGATCTATCTGATTAAGTAATCCCTCCGTAAAGCTAAACAATTGGGGACGAAAAAAACTTTGATATAACATAATATTACTACTCATAATATAATTTCACATTTTACTAAATGACCCATGTAATATTTATGTACTATCTGATATTACAAATTTCTCAAGTAATAATTCAACACAGAGGAAAAAAGTGTTCTACTTGAATAATAAAGTATATGAATAAGGGTATGTATGTAAAAGAAAATAAGAGAATCACATTATTCCATTATTATCATTTTCTTTTGTAAAAAAAAATAAAATTATCATTGATATTCATGTAGGTTGATTTTTTTCAATAAGTGAAATTGGATTATATTAAGCATGAAATACTTGCATATACATGGTTTACATGGGATTACAAAACAGAAACCCATGGGAAAAACCCTGTTAAGCATAAAATCAAAATTACAAAACCATATAGAATACGATTAAAAAAATCGTCCTAAAATCATAACATTTGAATATAGTAAAAATCACAATACTCAAACCACCGCATGTATGGTCTGGCGGATAAGGGGTCAGTCCTTAAACATGAGGTAGGAGGTTCAAGTCCCCAAAAAGCCCCTCCAAGAGCCGGAATTGTGGAAACAATTTCTCCCACAATTTTATTCACCAAAAAAAAATCACAATACTCAAGGCTCGACGACGATCTTCCCAGTAGCGTGGCCATCAATACTCTTTCCCCAAGCCTCCTCTGCTCTACTTAACGGATACTTAGAATCAATAACACTCTTAAGCTTCCCTTCCTTAACCAACCCAACAAGGTAACCCAGATCGCCGATCCTCTCCTCCGAGTAAACAATTATCAAAGGCACCACCTTCTTCTTGGAGAATGTCAGCTTCTGAAGAGCAAACCTCGTCATTGTGCTCGGTCCGGGTGTGAGATCGACAACCTTCCCGTTGTTGCTCAGCTCCGGCTCGAACCTGGACCAGCTAATCCCTGTCGTGCAGTGGATCACCCCGTCGTACTTCTTCCCGGACGGGCTCCTGAGGGATGCACCTTCCGGGGTCTTGTAGTCAAGGACCTCGTCAGCTCCTAGGCTCCTCACAAGGTCCATGTTTCGGGACCCGCACGTGGCTGTCACGTGCGCGTTCCCGAGCTTAGCTAGCTGGACGGCATAGGTACCGACCCCGCCCGAGGCGGCCGTGACGAGGATGTTCTTGGGGGGGCCGGTTTCAGAGCCGTCGAGCTTGAGCCCGACGACATGGGTGAGAGCCCTGTAAGCTGTGACTGCAGCAACGGGGAGGGCGGCAGCTTCGGTTGGTGATACTTGTTGGGGTATTGGGACTAAGAAGCTTCCTTTGGCTATTGCAAATTCTCCCATTCCGCCTCCCATCTTAATTTAACAAAAAACATAATTAGTCATTTAAGTGCCAAAAACATTCCTAGTGGTGTGAAGCTATTGAGCGAGGGGTAATGTTTAAATGTTTTTCAACTTATAATTCGGTATAAAAGCGGCATTTGTTCGTTTCTCGTTTGCCAAAACATGAGTAGTGAAAATCAGGTCTCGTTGGATTAGTGCTTGTGGCGGATGAGTCGGGTGTCAAAATACTTTCTTTTAGTATGTGACGAATCAAATTAATTTTAAGCAGTATTTTTAAAATTGACCCCGAGGATGACCAGAAAATTTCAAAAATTTCGGTTCGCTTGATTGGACTGTTGATCGTATTAATATTTTTATTTTTTATGTAAGTATTTTTAAATAACGTGTAATGATATTTAATTTGGCATAAATATGATAAACACAAAATAAGTTTAAATATTTACCAACTTTGGTATATAATTTATCTAAATAAAATCTAAAAATATTAATTAAATACAGTCATAACTACAAGAAAATGATACTACAAATTTTTTATTGGACAAATTAGACAAATTTTTCTAACTTAGTTCACATATTATAAAAATAGTTAAGAAAAATGTAAGTTTATTACAATCCAAAAGTTTCTTTCTAATTTAAATAAGATAATATTGATAAAATAAACTTTAAATTTATGATTCAGGTAAACTAGGTGGACCAAAAGTATCTTACTGGGTGATCCCACCGAACTTTGTGCAATTTTTAGACAAAATCTATACCAGAATTGGTTGCGATGGTGATCCAACTAATCCGACCGACAGCAGTTTTTAAACATTGATTTTAGGAAAAAGAATCTTTAAGTACCCTGTGGTTTGCCAAAAAATCACTTTAGTACCCTGTGGTAAAGAACCTTTAATTCGAGTCATACCTCACCAATTTTCCATCACTTCGGTCCCAAATTACGATATTGCCCCTCCCTAAATCAGAACCTAACCAAACCTAATTCAACCGGATCGAACCCATATTCAATTTAACCCAATGGAGCATAGAAAATAAAATATGACTCTGATTGAGCTGGAATTTTACAAGAAGCATCCTAAAAATACATACGACTTCCAAAAAACATTTCAGGAATTTTAGAGGCTTAGAAGTATTTTTTTATTTTTCAAAATGCTGAAATTTCGTAAAATCACATAAAATAGAAAATACATCTAATTAAGTTAAAACTTGTCCCAGGGATGCATTTTGATTTCTAAATTGATTGGAAGTTCTTAAGATTTCCTGGGATAA